>PVJA010017713.1:0-41214 GCA_004027025.1 Myocastor coypus | reverse complement strand
GAATTCACTCTTGCATGTGTTTAGTTTTCTGATTTTTGAGCAAGATGCATTATCTCTCCATACTTCTCTTTTTGCATCTATAAAATGGCACAAATCTTAAAATCTGGAGAAGACTAAATGGATCAAACAATATACAGACAGTGAGGTAAATGCTGAGCACATGATAATTTTGGGCTTCATTCAATTTGGCTGCTGGGAAGAATTTTGCAATTCCTATGCCTCGATCACCTCAAATTTAGCGTAAGACTTTCTCTCTCATGACTGACATGTAAAAGATATGTACATGGAATGTTAAAAACCTGTCAGGCCTTTATTCTGTATTTGTCTTGTGGCACTGATGTTGTTCCTGAACCTTCACAAATCACATGCCCTTTACTCAAACTGCTTCTATCAGGTAAAATCTGCCCAACCAGACTGTTAAAAGGACATCACTGGAATCATGCCACTATTGACTTTTCCCAATAGGCAGCCCTAGCACAAATTCACATTAACCCAGGCACACACACAAAAAAAATAAAAAATAAAATAAAATAAAACAGGAGCAACTGAGGTTTTAGGCAGATGCCTGAGCCTTTCACTCAAAACTTCTAGTGGCTCAGAATGCATGCAAGAGTCTCAGCGTAGCCTAGGAGCCTACAAAGCTTGCCCTCCTCACCTGTGCTTAGCTCCTTAGCTCACAATCCTTGTCCTGTGCAACGGGCTTTATTTACGCCAGTTCCTCAGTCTCTCTCAAGAGGAGCATGCCAGGCTTGTCACTGCCTCAGCGCCTTCACAGGATCCATCAACTAATTACTCCTGCCCCACCTCCTCACAACCGTAAAGTGACATCCAGATAAATGCCACCTTCTCTACAAAAGCTTTCTGACATAGCATCCACCCCTGTTGGTGATCTTGATCCACCTTACCACGCCACAGGCTTTTATAAATACTCATCTTCACTTGACTTACTCTTTTACTTATAGTCCCTTTAAGCAGGCAATTTTTATGGCTGTATTCCTAGAAGAGTTAGACACATTAGAAATTCTAATCAATATTTTCAGAATAAATGAATGGATAAATAAAGAGTACAAAAGTATCTTATATAAAACTTTGGGCCTAATCAACACTTAATAAATGTTGGTTAAAATATTTTCAGCTCCATCCTTAGTAAGATTTTGTTAGTAATTACTAAGTGTTATGACAATAATGTCCAGCAATTGTTCTCTCACGTACTTCACTATCTGACTTGAAAATTGCTGTGCACATAAAAACTTACACAGGAAGGTTCACACCCACTTTATTTCTAAGTGCCAAAAAATGCAAAGAATGAGAATGTTCCTCAATGAATAGATGAATAACTCAGCTGTGATACATCTATGCAGTGGAATATTATGCAGTGATGAAATGAGCTATGAAGCTATGAAAAGGCATGGGTAACTCTTAAACACACACAGCTAAGTAAAGGAAGCCAGCCTGAGATGACTACATATTGTATGATTTTTCAATGAAAGTGAAACAGTTGGGAGTAGATTTTCCATTTAAATCTCTTAGCAGGGCTTTGTGGAAAGGAATAGGGTGGGTTGAAGAGGGAAGGTGCAAGGAGTGTTTATGGTATGCAACTTCTGTGTGTTGGCATAATTGTACATGCAGGAGGCTGTGCAGCCATCAGAACCCACTGAATTGTACAACGCAGAGTGGGCTTCAGTGGATGCAAATTAGAAAAGCTCATTGAGGAGAGCTGAGGACCCTGGGACAAAATGCAGAATGGGACAAAGCAATTTCACTATATTCTAAATATAGGACAGCACATTGCTCAAGAGCATCAGTGCAAGTTTTCTGACTTAACTAATTGTGCAAATAAATGGAACTGATGAAACGAAGAGGAAAAGAAATTGTACATTAACATGTATTGTAGCAGAGGAAATAGTACCATTAGGATATGGGTTAGAAACTCTGGTGCTGCTACATATATGTTCTGAAAAAATAAGTAGTTGGATGATAGATGGTAAGAATCAGATTTCTCACTGTTGGGGTAGGAGTTTGTGTACAAACAGGAGAGGAAGTTAGAATGATCAATGTGGTGATGGACATATCAGTATGGACTCATGTTCAGCTTTTCATTACATAAATATTTACATGGACATATCTACAGTATATGTATACATATAAATTGATTCAGATATGTGTAACAGAATTTAGAAGCAACAGTGCTTGAGTAACAATGAACATGCTTAGTGCTGAGGTCTTTGTGTGCATGTATCTATGTGCGTGTATGTGTGCATGTGTGTATGTGTGTGTGTGTGTGTGTGTGTGTGTGTGTGTGTGTGTGTGTATAGACTTGGAATTGAGCCCAGAGATTTCACATCTAACAGTTTTTCTGTTTTCTATATTTATTTTGAGATGGCATCTTGCTAGTTTGCCCTGGCTGGCCTGGAATTGTAGTCCTCCTGCCTCAGCCTACCAAGTAGCTGAGATTGCAGCAGATCTTGGTTTATAATATCATTCTCCAACAAAATGAGCAAGAATACCACATTAGCTCATATATGCTAGAGAAAGAAAAAATGGACTTGGGAATTTATAACCATCAGAAACATCTTCTTTATGGTTCTTGAGGCTCGGTGGTGCCAGATTGACATACCAGCACTGATATGTGGTGAGGGATTCTTCTCCTAAGATATGCCTTGTTATATTCTCACTTGACAAGGAAAAGGGGCAAGAGAATTCTTCTGTAACCCTGCTATCGCCCTCCCCAAGAGTGAGGATCTCTTTCCTGAGGCTCAAGCCTTCAGTATATACCCAGCTTCCAAGTGTTGCTATACAGGTGCAGAAATCTAGCAAACACTCCCCAAGCCAAGTGATCTGCATAAACAGCAGTGATATCATAGCAGTGCATATGCATCATGCCATGGAATAGAAAGAACATTTCTCCATGTGACTCCCCACCCTCAGGGTTAGGTTTGTGAAACCAAACTAATCATGAGACATACTTTGGATAACCAAATAAAGAGTTGTTCTATGAAAAATATGACCAGTGTCAAGACTTTAAGTTAAGTTGGTTCATAATTTCATCTACCTTCATTAATCCATTTATCCATTATGATTGCATATCTTCCAGAACCTTTGATAGACGTCGGCGAACCAAGAAGGAGCACTTTCCTCATTCTCAGGAAAAGGAGTGCGTGGAAGAAGAACCACACGGATGAGTGTGAACGTCCGGTGGCACTCCCAGGGAGAAATACTGCCCATGTTAAGAACGCAAAAAGATACCTGAGTTCAGTAGGAAAGCCATGAATTATGTTCCCGAACCAATACTAAAACCACATTGGTCGCATTCTCACCACCGAAAGAAGGCGCAGAAACCCCGGAGCAGCTCTCCTCAGTCCGCATCACCACTGGAAGCGACCTGGCTCCATCCTCTCTGTTGTAGGCAGCCCGTGTGCGAATCAGCGGCTGTGCAAACAACTTCTGTTTCGCTGAGCTTTTGATAACTGTCATTTTGTTTTAGGCAATTGCTCTGTATTTGAAGTGGGAGACTAGGTAAGAAAGAATTCAAAAGATCTGAAGCCTGACAGGATTGCTTTGTGATAACAGATTCTTTCTCCATGTCTGAAGCAGAAGCCATCACTTCTTCCTTGGGGCTGGAGAGGTAGGAGGGAGTGAGTTTTATTTACTTAATTTTACTGTATGCCTCCCCCTGGCCTCCCACACCCTGATGATTTCTCCCACATATATGAAATAATTGGTTGTTTCTTGAGAAATAAAAAGGAAGAATATCCTCTGGCTACATCCCTTATATACGGTATGAACAGGGCTAAACATCTATTCTAATCCCAGAGGCTTTCTTGAGAAAAGCCAGTTTATGAATAAAAGACTTTAACCTTTTTCTTTTGCTCATTATGTAAATTCTATTTTTTCGGCTCCTTTTCTGTCCTCTTCCAGCTTCAGTGCTTCCTCCTCCTCCCTTTGTTTTTCTGAATGAGTTTTCTTGCCTGTTGCCTTTTTCCAGGACAGATGTTATTGTGCACATTGGCTTGTGGGCGGAGGGGAACATACTGAGCTTATTAATGTGTTTACCTTTTTACCTATTTGGAATGTGGTGAAGGATGAGTGAAACAGAACGAGAGGGGCCTCCTCCGAGCCGCCAGCACCGGTGACCATTGCTGAGCTCTGAGTGGCAGTGGGGATGCTTTCTTCATCTAAGCAGAGTATTCTATCATTCACATCTTTTCTGTGTAGCAACAGCCCCTGTATATTAATTATGTATTAATTCTACTTTTGTGTATTAATTTTATATTAATTGAAGGAATCAACAAGCTCTTTGAACACAGCCGTCATCTTCCTGCAGATGGGATGAGGCCCCATGAGCACAGAAACAAAAACTCTTCCCAGTCACCGGCCACCTGTGGCCCCATCTTTGCCCCGGGCTTTATGAAGGAGTAACTAAGCAATTTCATGCTGCAGCACTGGATGTGATTGTTTTCTGTTCAAACAACAGTATCTGCCCAAGATCAATGCATGGGTGAGAGGGACTTCCCTCCCGAGGAGCAGTTTGCCTCTCCTTCGGAGTGCATTGTCCCTGTCCTGTCCCATAAGCGGGTTCCCAGCATATAAATTATGTTATCCCATGAAAGAAGGATGTGTTTACTTCAAAGCTTCCCCCGGTTAACATGCACCTGGACTCGCAGATTTGGACTTGAAAGAGAGCTCACATTAACTGATCCATGGAGCCATGATGAAGCCGCCTAATGTCATTTTCATATTCCTTTGAATGATTTTTGACGGAGGAAAAATGGATACAGGACATCAGGGCTTTTACATTATCCCCTTTCCACTGCTGCTATGAAAGAAAAGAACGATTTAATATTTTACCAAAATAGAACATTATGAAAATATACCTCTGCTGATATTCAAAGTCACCTAGCCATGTCCTTTTAGTCCCAGCAGAGGAAAAGAAAATGGAAGCAATAGGTTTGGAGATATAGGAACAACACTGTATGTAAATTTTATTTATTAAATTAGTCCTTTACTTATTCATTCGACAAACATGGGATGTGCTTCCACACATGAATGTGGGCTCAGTTTCCCACCATGAGTATGAAAGGCGGTGAAAGGCACATCTCCCCTAGGGCGATTTGTTACCACACCATAGTCGAGTCTGTCTTGACCAATGGGAAAGTAAATTACTTGATAGCTAGAATGCTAAGTTGCTATTCATTAAATTCACAATAAAACTTCAAGGAGCAGACTGTTCTCATCTGCATGCTAGAGGTAAGGAAGCTGAAATGCTGGATATGAAGGCAGCTACTCACACAGAGTTCTAAAGCACCCCACGTCCATGCCTGCTTCTTCTGTCCTCTGAGTATGTGAATTAGGAGCTGCACTTCAGAACAAGGGAGGGCTGGTAGTGATGTTTTTCCACTGTAACTCCAGCACTTTGAGAGGCTGAGGCAGGAGGATCTGAAGTTCAAGCCTGGCCTGGACAGCTTAGCAACTTAGTGAGACCTTGTCTCAAAATACAAAATGAACTGGGGACATAGCTCAGTGTATAGATAGAGATTCTGTCTTCAGTTCCACAAAGAAATATCTTTAACTGTGTTGGAAAGATACTTATTAATTCTTCCGTGTGATTCAGCTAGCTCAGTACTTATTAAAAAAAAAAAGATGCACTTACAAATGTACATCTGAAAATATGTCACACAGAGGTCTGGCTCTTCAAGGCATTAATTTTGTGAAATGGTACACTGTTTGTTCAAGACCAGTTTAGTGTCTGTTAAGATTCGCTTCACGCCATCTGTCTACCCTCAGCCACCGCTGTCACCACCCTGCCTTGTCCTTCAGCACCGCCAGCTGTCTCCAAGTGTGAGACTCCATCAAAGCCCCTGGCACTCTCAGAGTAAGTTACAGTCTACAGAAAATGGATAACTACTGCAGCCACAACCTCGGGGGGCTTTTACTTTCTCCCTAGTGTCCTCCCAGTAGGCAGGATCAGTGGTGTTCCCTCCAGGGGCTACACATATGGTGTGGACGAGAAGAACCCAGAGGACCACTAGGCACCAACTTCAGATGGCCTTCCATGTTCATCAATGAACAAGAAAAAACAAAGGATTGGTGACCACAGGTTGTACAATACACTCTACAAACTGGTCACACAAACAGGACACACTGGATAACTTCAGAGAGCAAACGGAATGCTGTGTCTACAACAAAAAGCCCAAGAGGCAGAACTGCCATAAGACTTGAGTGGACACCAGGGGCCCGCAGTTGCGCAGTGTCACAGCTTTGATGGTTGTTACCCTCTCCTTCCCAACCGCAGAACAGACCTCATCTGCACTTGCATGACTCCTAAAAATGGTGACTCGGTGTATGAAGTCAGTGCATCACACTCCAAAATGATACTTCTATTTTAAGACCTTCATAAGTGCAATGTAAATGACTGTAAATGTAAATGGTGTGGGAGGGGGCAGCTTAGCTACAGCAGCGAAACAGAAGAAGAGTGATTCTGAAGAAAGGGCTCTTCATGCTGCCTGCGCAGTCACCAGCACTGCACGAGGGAGCTTGGCCCGTCAGAGCCCCAGAGGCTGCTTTGATTGCACCCACCGGTTTCCACGCAGGGGACAGAGCCAGGTAAGAGGACAGCAGGTCTACAGCACCTGGTGGGGAGGCGGGACCAGGGCAATGAGGCTGGAGCTACTGACTGCATTTCCCGAGTGGCTGTGCTTCCTGGGTGTTATCTCAGAAAACAGAGGTGCCTGAAAATCGAGTCGTTCTACATAACAATGAGTTGGACTCAAAACCTGACAATGCTGCTTACCCTGGAGGAAATGCTGAAGACCTGAAACCTATACCTTAGGTCTCTTATCTGCAAAAGGATATTCTATACAATAGCTGCCGTGTAGGCATAATTACGGTCATTTTAAGCTTTAATAAGAACGTGGTTTTTCCATTATTAATGTAAACTCAGGAAAGTTGTGTGAACTTCTCTGGATTTTTTTTTTTCTTTTTTTTTTCATTTGACTCGGATTAAAGGCTTGCTTCCCGCTTTATCCACAAGAAGGTATCATTTCACATCCCCCAATGCCTTCCAGGAACTTTCTATAGTACTGAATGTTGTACACAAGTATTGCGAAACTTGGACAGTTTGATGACTATTAAATGACTAATGTCATTTAATAACTAATGTGAAGGTAGTTCATACTACGTGAATACACTGAGGAAAAAGCTGATAGAAATGGAAGGTATAATAGAACACAATCTTGTGAGATTTCACTACACTGCTTAGAACAGTGCACAATTTAACACAAATTGTTCATTTCTGGAAGTTTCCAATTAACAGTTTTAGACTATGATTAACTATGATTGCTTGAAACAACAAAAGCCAGAACTGTTTTGGTTTGAGTAGAAAAGATAACAATATTACTCCTGTAAATGTGTAGTTCTTTGGAACCAGCATCTTCTATGGAAGGAAAGAGCACAATGTAGGTGGCAGGGATTTGTCTTGGCAAAGGTCGTTACTAAGAGACACAGCCTCTCCCATTGCTTGAGAGTAATGGCCGTTTCAGTTCTCACCAGCGCTGGAGTAGACATCATCTCTTTCATATTCTTCTCTATACATAGGAGCTATATGTCACAGGTTGGAAATTAGCGTACTCATCCCCCTCCTCCTGCAGCCAGAAGCAGCACAATCAATTGCTTCTTGATTTCAGAGAGGAAGAAGGAAGGCCCTGTGTTCCCCACCTCTCGTCTCCTAGGGTGAGTGGGCTACTTCAAAGGAAATGAATGTCCCAGGGGGCCACAGAAACCTTGAGGTCACCACCGAATGACATCCTTTCCTTGTGACGATGGTAACCGACGCGCTCAGATCTGACTGTGCCTTTGGCATTAATTGTTCTTTGTTCAGACTTCCTTATTTAATCTGCACAATTTCAGAAAGTAAATCTTGCTGTGGTGCCCAGGACATGGAAAATTAGAAAAATAAATAACTGAGAAATGAACAAAAGGAAAATTTTAATTTTTGTTTGACTCACTAATGCAAATAACTTTTGATTTTTTTCTTTTTGTTTTTTGTCTCATGTTTGTATGTGTCACCACTATGAAGATTTACTATATTAAAGATGCAAGCTATAAAAACTTTAAAACACAAGAACATAGACACAAACATTGCAGGCAGAGATTTCTAAACAATTCTCTGAAAAGTCACTGTGAACTTTCACATTCTAATATATATATATATATATATATATATATATATATATATATATATATTACAAGGTCTACAGGGTCTCACTGCATAGATCAGACTCACAGTGATCCTCCTGTTCTCAGCCTCCCAAGCGCTGGGATTACAGGTGCCCGCCACCACATCCAGTCTCATTCACGATTTCAGCATGCCTGGCAGGGGAGCAACATAATACACTAGGGATCGAACCACAGTCCCTGAGCTATCTGGCTGTCCCTTTCACATCTTATTTCATATATTATTCTTTCACATGCTACACTGATATGTTTTCTATGTTTAATGCTCAAAATAAATGAAAAAAGTTTGCTTTGGATCATGGTAAAAACTCTTATCCATGACCAATTGGTCCTTGCTTTTGGATCTGTACTGAGGCAGCACACAGCAACAGGAGCATGTGCTGGACCAAGCCACTTGCTTCAGGGCAGAGAAACAACAGAAGAAACAGCTATAAGTCCCACAGTATCCTTGAAACACATGTCCCACCTTCATGACCTAGAGGCCACCCATTTGGCCAACTCTCTCCAAGCTTCTCCCACCTTGCAGTGGAATCATCTGACCACCAAGCCTTTGGGGTCTCATTTGTTAGTATATTAGTACATTTATTAGTATAAAAATTAATATATATAGTATATTAGTATATACTAATATATAGTAGAGTAGTATATTAGTATATACTAATATACACTAATTTTTATGAATGTAAAGCCTTCTTGAAACAAAAAACAAAAAGAAAGAAAAAAATCAAAATTTCTTTGCATTGGCAATTCAAACAAAAATAAAAGTTTTCCTTTTGCTCATTTCTCAGTCATCTATTTTTCTAATTTCTCGATAACCCTCCCTCTTCTGTACAGAACCTCGAAATCAGTGCTCCCTCATAATTTTTCAAAATTTCAGCATATACCAACACATGCTGTGATGAACACTTCCTTTTGCACCTTTCAAATACATCGATCCAGTGCCTTCCATGTGCCCACCATAGGAGCAGACTCAAGGCTGACATAAGCGGATGTAACTCAAGCCCTGTCCTCTAGCAGTATACTACAAACTCCAATGGTAACTTATAAAAACAATGTAACAGGTTAAGGATAAGGGAGCACATAGGAAGGACATATAATGCAGCTTCTAGAGGAGAGCAAAAATTAAGGTATATATTAGTAAATTCACCACTCTGTTTCAAAGAAGACTATTTTTAAATCTAACGCCACTATCCAACGGGATGTCACTTTTCACATCGACTTCCAGTTTTCTGCTTTCTATTTAAATGTTCAAGATTTCAATTTTTTATACTCAGACACATTGCTTTGCATTTGCAAAGTCAAGTCTCATTGTTATTCCTTTCCTAGGCCCTTTTGTATCATTTCTCTGATATCCTCGGTATTCAGAATATCTCCCAAATGAGTACCATCTATGAATTTCATCAGCGCGCTGTCTGCCCCTATTCGGGCTTACGAATGGAGACGTTAGATAAGAGCAGACATTGTAGGGCAGCTGCTTCCTGCAGCGCCCACCAGGAGTCCTCTTGGCGTCTACAACATGTCCTCCCCGGCATTCATTACTCAGTGTTTGTAGTCCTTCAGGTGGCTCTGAATCTCAAGTGACAATGACGTTGTTCAAGGGAATTTAAAGTTTTGTGATTAAGAATTGAGTTAAAGTATGGCATACTTTCTGCCAAGTTCTGAGAGCCAGAGGGTAGTTCTCCAACTTCCTGTCTCCTTTATCTCCTTACCTACAGCCCAGTGGACTTTAGCATTTGCTGGGAGACATAAATCTGCAGGTGGGAACTACTTTATTATCTCAGTTCCAAGGAGGATAAAATGAAATTTCATATTCCCATGGGAGATTAAAACTCATGATGAGCAAAAAAAAAATCAATTGAATATTTTAACCCAGTACCCAGAAGGATATCAGGGGCTGGGTTAGTGGACATTGTAGAGGCACCTCAGGAGACAGCTGGTGTTCTGAATTCACCCCACCCATCCAGTGTGGGAGAAACACTTCCCCTGTCACACTAAAGACTCCTACAGAGGGCCTGTGATTTACTAGAGAGTTTGATCAAACTCCTGAAGATTGTGGCATGTGTAGAATTGGCATCTTCACCCACTGCAGCATCTAATGACTAGAAAGGGAGACTGTGCTGGGCAGGCTGCTCTCCCAGGACTAATCTGAGCACACCTGTGAGCCACAGCATTGCCTCCCAAACTTCAGGAAAGATTTGAGTAGAAAGTAGAGACGGTGCCACTTACTTCCTATTGATACAGAAGGAGGTGCAGTCAGCAAGGCCAACCGAGCTGCCAAGGCAGATGCAATGAGAAGCAGGCAGCTCTCAGAAGCTCGTGTTCATGAACAACCTGTTGGTGCACAATGCGTCCCATGAGTCAGTGACTGGAGTGGCCTACGCAGCTTGCGCTTGTTTCAATCACCAGGTTGGGTGAGGTGCTGCTGGAGAGGCCCTACAGCCTTGTCTGGCTCACACTTGTATCTGTGGTTAGAGCTGGCCCAGGGGTGGCTCATTCACACAATGGAACCTTAGCTGGGACATCCAAGATCTGCTCCGTGTGGCCTCCTATCAGCTAGGAGGCTGTTTCTCTAGTATCAGAACAAGCTTCCAAAGCATGAAAGGCACCCCAAAGGTAGGAATATCTTTATTCCTTCAGATTTCATTGATCGTGGCAACACACAAGGCCAGTGCAGATTCAATGGGTAGACAAATAAATTTCACATTTCAGTAAGAAGATTTCCTGTAGGTAATATCTTTGTTACATCAGGGATGACCATGATATAACACGCATGTTGGAGAAGGCTTCATATTAAGGACAGTCGAGAAACAAGACAGAAACAAGATAGATTGGGGGTGTGGCCTTAGAGACAGCACTGAGCCACCAGAGTGCCCCTATGCCCACTGCTACACTTTTATTGCATGGAAGAAATATTTTTCCCTATTTAAAATATTGTTTGTTAAGGTTTCTGGGGGCTTCATTACTTACAATCAAATGCCTTGACTGATACAACAATACATTTTTTTAATACAAAAGGAATGAAACTATGCTCCAAAACTAAAGAGGGATTAAAGGAAGAGAAGAGTCATAAAAAATGGATTAAAAGTTATGTGAGGAAACATTCAAACAAATAGCATGCTTCTGGTCAGAAAAGGCAATTCAGAACTTGGAAAGAGTTTATAAAAATGTTGTGATGGTTGTTGTGGAGAGGCTTAGGAACAAGAGGATCTTCATCTTTTTATAGAAAGAACAAAAGAAGACTCGGGATTATTCTCTAAGCCTGGCTCTGAATCTACTTTTCTAGAAGTCTTAATGAATAGAAAATACCTTTAAAAAAATCAAGAATTAGATATATTTTCTCCCATAGAAAACAGAATTAGGTTATCTCATCTTATATTTACCTGATATATATTTCTTCAACAAATTTGTAATGATGCTTAGGAGACATAGATACATACATAGCCAAAACTGATTCCTTAAATAACTTCAAGGATGCATTTGAAAACAAAGGAATGAGCCATAGCTCCATATGCTTTCACTGTCCTAAATTCAGAGTCTGCTTCATGATCTCCACATTTTACTTTCAGTTTTATTAAAAGGAATTCCCTTATTTTACAGTGATTTATGATGTTTACATATATCACTTTTGTAATTTAAAAAAATCCTGGAATTAACATGTTAAATCTTGCTGAAATTTAGCCACAGTGCACTGCATTGGTTTCTGGAATCTAATGTCATCATTTTCTTTATTTAATCAAATTTCTGTGAACCACTTGATGCATTAAGTTTTGGCTCAGCAGATCCATTTTTAGTTATTTCAAACAATGTGTTCACGTCCTACAAAGATTTTCTTCTTGTGCTGCAAAGATTTTCTTCTTGTGTCATCTGCAGAATTCTCAGAAACTTTTTAAAAATGTATTTGATACAGGGTCTCACTATACAGCTCAGACTTGTACTGTTCCTCCTGTTTTAAGCTTCCCCTGGGCTGGGATTACAGGCATGTTCCACCATGCTCAGTTTAAGTACTGGGAATGGAACCCGGGTTCTTGTGTTTTCCAGGCAGTTAGAAGCCAAGCTAACTCACTTCTGTTTAAACATAATATTACACCTCTTAACCTGTGTCTCTCCTTCCTCCACTTCCCCACTTTCACCGTCATACTGAAAAAGGAAAAACTGAAAGCATTCATACTAAAATGCATCAGGCAAGGATGTCAACTCTTATTAATCTTCTTCATTATAGTTCTGAAAATTTAAGCCTTTGCAATCAGGTGAGAACAAAGAAATAAAAGAAATACAAACAGGAAAGCAAGAGGTCAAGTTATCCCTGTTTGTTGGCAATATGACCCTCTACACTGAAGATTCAAAACACTCGAGCAGAAGACTCTTAAGAGTTGCTAAATAAATTCAGGCAATGAAGAAAGAGATCGTGAAAAGAGGGAATAGTAAAAGTGGGAGGGGACAGAAATTATCAAGATAGGAAACGAACATGTACAAGTGCTCAAAATGAATTCAGCAGTATTCAACAAGTTGCAAGTAATATAATTTTCATGTCATAGTAAATACAACTTCTCAATAAGGAGCTAGAAGATCTATGGGAAAATTTCTGTACCTGTTATGGTTTATGTCTAGTTGTGCCCCCAAAGCCTCATGCGGCCATGTGATGGGGACTTCTATAGATTGGGATTTGACTCAGGAGTCACTAGGATTATGTTTTTTAATACTGATGGGACTATGGTCTGAGTACTTCAGGGATTATGGGTGTAGCCTAAGGCAGATAGGCTAAAGCAAGAGCCTGAATGTAATTTAAAGAGAGACAGAGAGAAAGACTCACACTGTTCCTCTTTTCTCTCTTGGTTGTTCTGCTGCCTCTGTTGCCATTGTTGCTATTCTGCTACCGTGAACTGCTGCTCTCTTACATGTGTCACTCAGCCTTGGAGCCTGCTGAATGTGGACTGAAACCTCCTGTAAATGTGAGCTAAATAAACCTTTCCTTCCTTCATTTTGAGTGTTGGGTATTTGTCCCAACAACGAGTAAAAAGTAACTAAGACAGTACCTCTTTGAATGTTCTTGTAGCCTATTTTCTGCCAACCCCCTCATTTTATTGTTGTTCTTGTTGTTGATACAGGCTCTCTCTTTGCAACTGAGACTTGTAATGATCCTTCTCAGCCTCCCTAACTCTGGGATTACGAGTGTACACCACTCCAGGAGTTCAAGGACTGGCACAGCATGGATACTGGGGATCAAACTCAGGATCTTGTGCTTGCCAGGCAAGCACTTAGACCACCAAATTCACTCTCCAGGCCCGGCCCTATCATTTGACATCTTCAGAGAAACATGTGTAGGTTGCAACAGAATACCAATTATTGAATCTGTTTGTTAGTAATGCCCCTTTTCAAAGGATAGACTCCAAACAGTTATCACCAATGAATTTTCATGGAGGTCTGAGTTTCCCATCTATTCTAGTCACTCAACAAAATGTTGACTGGTACAAAATTTAGATTGCCATGTAGCTAAGGAAAGAAAGCTCTGCAAAACAATTGTGCAGAACCTTTTTGAAGTACATGTGGAAGTGTTTGCCAAAAATAAGATAGGTGAACAATAATTAACATCGCTGCTTTTTTTTCCTTCCCAAATTCCACTCCATAATATCTCCATAAACATCTGGATATGACTTCAGGTATTTGGGGGATGTGAGAAGGAAAAGGCTGTTACTGAGACACCAAGTTGTATTCAGTGGGATGTATTTAGTGATTGCACCCCCTGCTTGTATAGCTAAAGATTATTGAACTTACTGGTGATAACATCGCTTTGAGGCCCTGTTCTGCTATTAATTACACCAACTCACTGGGCTTCCTAACACCGAGGTGCAGGCCAGAGGTTGCATAAACATGACAGAAACATGTCCCTGGTCACTGGGTGTGTTTCCTGGCAGAGAAGCATGAGTAGAATGTGTGAGCCAAGAAGGCTGTTCTTGGGAAGGCTTTCAGTCAGTAGATACATCAGAAGTGGAAGTGGAGGATTTGTTTGTAATCAAGTCTGAGCAGGATTTCTCTCCTTTCAGGGATATTTTCATTAAAAGACAGAATTTGCAATCTCAAGTGTCTAAAGCCTTTACTTTTTTGATGATGATATTAACAAATTGAATTTATCAGATTTCCTCTATTTGTAGGGCCACAGGAAACCCCAGAAGTTTAGTCAGTATTATTAATGGAGAGTACAAATATAATTATCTACAGTAACTCACATGTAAAAGAAACTTGACAGTGATTTTTTTCAAATTTGTGAGATATTCACAGATTAGTGATATAAGAGAAAACATACTAAATTCTTATTTTTTAAATGTATTTAGTACAGAGTCTATAGGGTCTAACTACACAGATTGGACTTGTAGTAATTCTTTTGTTTTCAGCCTTTAAAATGCTGGGATTTCAAGTGTGTATCACTATGCCCCGTCTCAGGCACTGTCTCAGTGCACCCCAGGAGTGGGGTTGGCACAGCACACCAGGGATTGAACCCCTAGATCCTGTGTATACTTAAGCACGTGCTTTAGTCTGCTAAGCTATCTGGCTGGCCCTTCTAAATTATTGATAATAAAAATGTAAAACATATAATGCTAAAAGTCTGATTATTTTCTAATATCTACAGAGCTAGTTATATTTGAAAGTCACTGACAGTTTAAGGAATAGTAAGACTATTCAGCCAAAAGTATTGTAGAGATGTGGCAAGGATTTGGTTAATATAAGCATTATTATATTAGTGATGTTTGTTGAAATTTTTTCTCATGTTAATAAATATTTGTCATCATGATTAAGTATTTATAATCTTTTGCTGATTTTCTTAAAGAGAACTTCTCAAATTATGTTCAGATTTCCCAGAAATCAAAGTCTATCTTGATTCTCTCTCATACATATATCACACATACAGATTTTAATGTATTACACCTAAAGGGATCTTCTTTTTTGTGTTGTTTTTTGATACAGGGTCTTGCTATAAATTGTAGAGTCATAGTGATCCTCCTGTTTCAATTTCCCCAGTGCTGCAATGACAGGCATGCAACACCACACCCAGTTCCAGGACTAGCATGGTGTGCAATATAAGTGGTCAAACTCAGGATCTTGCACTTGCCAGACAGGCACTTAGGCTGCTGAACCACTTTCCCAACTCAGGATATGTTCTTTTACATAGATTATGTGTATACAATACATATGCATACATATGACTTATAATATATATGAATATATAATGTGAATATATATTTCTACTCAGAATTGGGGCAGGTATTTGAGGTAACTGAGCTCCTCCTTCTTATTAAGAGCCTAAAGTGATTAACCACCTCACATGCACGACTGTGCAGTTACATTTAAGGTGGTCCCCTCCGTATAACCCTTTGTCCTCTCCTCTGTCTGCAATTTCTTTTCCTTCTCCATCTTTCTTTTCATTGATTATCGATTTACTTCACATTCTCTTGTACAGAAGACAAAAACAAACATAGATGCATCAGGAACCAGACTCCCTGTCCACAGCAGGCCAATCAGCATTTCTAGTGGGGCTGCTCTATCAATGGTACCAGAATAGCATACAGGACAAAAAGCAGCTACAGAACCTGTAACTAGGAGTGGGAGAATGTTAAAACCAAATTATAAGTGATTGGATAGAAGTGAGAGGAATGGGAAATTTTGGATAGACATAAATTTTCCAATAACCCTAAGGACAGAACCATAGCACTTTAGAGACACATCTAGAATCAAAGTTAAAATTTGCAAAGGGTTGCAGATCAAGTCCACTAAATAGTGCTCAGAATCATACACTCACTGAGTCCTACATTAAAGCCAGAAATGGAAGCGATAGGCTGAATGTCAAACAGAAGTCAGAGATCTGTGCTCCACAAGACTTCCACATCAAGGTCTCTATCGAGAGGCTGACCAGATGCTCCAAACAGATTGTTCCCTATCTTGCAAGGACTGGCTGGTCATAATGTGGATGCTCTTTCTCATAAGTAGTAGAAAGCATGAACTCTACTAGTTCCCATAAATAAAAGAAAGAATGAACTTTCAGCAGTTCCAAGATTAGATATGGATGACATCCTTGTCGATTACTCCAATTTCACATGGCTATAACGATGACTCTATTTTGCTCATCTTAACGAGGCAAGTGGCATATAAGGATGATGGAAGATGAAAGGCTTCCACCTTCAGCTCTTCCCATCATTATGTCTTTCAACCCAGTGCCTCAACCCATTAACTAAACAGCAGTATCTTTTCTTTATCTTGCAAGCCCCTGTTAAAAGCATTCACTGATATTAGCAAGGTGAATTTTTGTCAGAAAAGAGTTCATTATATTAATAGTTTTGGACTGCTCCAGAGATTTTTACATTTTTCTTTTTCATTAGAAGAACATAGCATGCATCCTAGATATTAGAGTGGCTATTATTAGGAAGAATAATCGTGCTATCATTTAATTTTACTTACATACTTTATTATATTTGTCCAACTGAGTGCTATTATGTCCCAGAATAATGGGAGATATTCATATCCGTCCATAATCTCAAAATAAACCAAAGACTTAAAGTTTTCCCCAGGTACCTCTAGTCCTGATTTCAAGTATTATTTCTCCTCACACAGCCCTCCATTTTGTTCTATTAGACCTCCCAACTTTAAATATTGCTTCAAATCCCTCACGCTTTCCTAAACTTAGGACTTCACTCGTACATAGTTAATGAGTTGTATGTGTCTAACTGTTGTTTATTGTCCAAATAAATGCAAACTAAAGTACCTTTAAGTGTATAAAATGGCCATGTAAAAATCATAAGCAATAAAGTCATGTAGGGAGACTTGTTCCATTTTTTATGGTTAATATAAAAATAGAATCCTATCTGATAACACTTTCTTATACTAAAGGAAGAGATAGCACTTTTGATTGCCTATCAACTTTAATATTTGCTGATACAGAAAAGTGCTAGTCTCTGCTAAATACTGAGAAAACTTGACCTACTTTGCTTGATTTTTCACATCTTGCATTTAAAATGCAGGATTAAGGGTTGTAGATTTTATCATTTCTTGTTAGACTTCACTGCAGAAAAGGGAACAGAAGGAAATTTCGAGGGGAAAATGGTGCAGGACTCTGGAGGCCAATTTGGTAGGAAGTATTATTTAAATAAATTCTTAAGTGAGATACATTGAGACTGGTGAGAAGAGAGAGATGGAATTTCCTTCAGATAGTGGGAAACACTCAGACATCATCTCAGTGAAAGCCTTACTTGGAAAACAAGTTTCTCTCATTTGTCTCTCTCATAAACTGTCAGATACGGTGCACGATGGAATATTGGAAATAGTCCTTTGGAGTTAATTGGAGAAAAGGCTTTGTTTTTCTGGAGGGAAAAGAGTATTGTCTTGTGTGAAATTTGAGGACTATCGATAGAGCACTCACCAGGCATAGTTACCTGAGTCGATCAACCAAATCCAAAATACAGAAGAGAAATATAAACATGCTGACCAAGAGGGTACATAAGAACACTGCAGCAGATATACTGCCACAGAAGGCCAGGGCAAAAGACAAAGCCAGTGGTAAGAAGGAGGTGGCTAGAGTGATTATGAAACATACATCATCCCCAGCATATTTACGACCATGGATAGAGGGAGGAGTTGATAAAGAAGAGAACTGGACTTCCTGAATTCACAAATTGGCTGAAAACCAATGAAATGTAGTTTAACATATAATATTATCTATTTTTGCTACCTGTCATAGCATGGACAGGTATAACACAGCCTGGATAGAATTTTGGAAGAAATAGTAGAATTCTAAGCATTAATTCTCTGCAAATTATTATGTACAGGTTACTAGGCCCGAATCTGAACTCAATTATTAACCAGTCTTTGAAATTTTTGATTTGAGTATGAAATACAATGACATTTGAATAAAAACAGTTTATGCCAACTTGCTATATTTGAATTTTCTTTAAATCAGATCCTTATTGTTTTTCTAAGCATGTAGTTACTTAATCCACTAACCCTCCAGATAAATATTGCAAATGAGATGTTGGAGAGGCATTATAGTCTAATAGTTATTGGCAAGCATTCAAGCCAAACTACTGGGTTTGTGTTCTGACACTGCCATTTATTAGACTCATGGCCCTTGACTAGTTGCGTGTCTATTTCATGGTGTTCTTTAAAAAAGGTTGATGTTAATACAACTCCTAGAACCAATGAAAGTACAAAGTGAATCAATACAAATGCTGTATTTAGAATAGAGCCTAGTGTATGACAAATGTCCAATAAGTACTAGCTCGTTCCATGATTTATTTTTCCCTACAGCTTCAAAACTCCTTCTCAGAACAGTGTTCCAGGAAGTCACTGCCAATTAATCAGAATTGATACAAGAGATGAAATGATTTTTTCTAGTATCCAACCTTAATAAACTGAGACAATAAGGGTAAAAATCGAGGGACCACTGCTTTTATATCTTTATGATTTTTATTTTATTTTATATTTTATTCATTTTTGTTACTTTTAATAAGAAATAACAATGTGATCATTTCAAAACATGTTAGTAGTGCATTTCCAATATTTGTTACAATGCACATTGTTGTCTTCCTAGTAGTTATACAGAGCACAGGGAGTAGACGTTATAATTTTTCTAATCATAACTGGTACGAAAACCTTTTTCTCATTGAACTAAGAGAAAATAGTTGTATACATTATCCAATGTTCAATAATCACAGTGGCTTATTGGTAAAACTGGCAATGTTGGGAGTTCTTGATTTAAGCCTTTCATACCTCAGCATTCTAATCTAGCTTTCCGTTTTATGCCTTGTGGTACTTTATTTTATTTTTAATGTATTTGGCTGTCACTGGGTCTCACTAGGCAGCACAGACTCATAGTGATCCTCCTACTTTCTGCCTCCCCAGTGCTGGGATTACAGGTGTATGCCACCACACCCAAACTCTGGCTGGCTCAGCCCATCATGGCATGCAGTACCAGTGATTGAACTGTGGTCCCTACACTTGCCTAAGCTTGCCTAAGCAGGTGCTTTAGTCCACTAAGTTATCTTGCCAGCTCCTTTATTATGTTTTGAAGACTTGTGAAATTAGAATCTTACAGGAGAAAGGAAAATTTCTTAGAGGCCATGAAATTTAGGCACTCCAACTTCCTACAGGCTCTACAAATGCCCTGTACAAGGTGTCCATACAAGCTTGTGTTTGGGGCTCCGATTGATGCTCGGTGTTCTTTAAATTATTTGATATTTTCTCCTAGACATATTATTGGATAGTAAAGTCTGCTGTTACATGCTACTATAGATATAGTGGCTTAAGCAGTGAGAACTTATTTTCTCATAGTTCTGGAGTATAGAAGTCTGAGATCAAGGGGCCAGCAGCTTTGAGTCCTAGTATAAGCCTTCTTCCCCACTTGAAGATAACCACATTCTTACTACTCCCTGAGCATGACCTTTGGTTGGGGTTGGGGTTGGGGTGGTGAGTGGGAGAGAGTAAATGAGGAATGGAGGAAAAAAAAAAAGAGGTTTACTCCTTTCCCTGTAGAGCACAGACAACCTTCCCCCAGTATATGTGAACTGGCCAGAAAGAGGAAAACAGGCCCAGGATTGTACAGCTTGCTGAATATTAACCACACACTAGTTCCTCTGTTTACTTGCAGTCAAAGGCAGCAACAAGCCCCATAAATCCCTGCAACTTGGGTCTGAGACAGGATGTATACAGCGTTTATGACAAAAGTGACTCTTATCCAGGACAGCACATACTTGGTTAATCTCATGTTAACATCCCAGAGCTGATGGTGCCAGAGTCCAGCTGTAAGCCTCTGTAACCCACTCTAATGGTTTTGTTTATTTGAAGTATTTGGGAACATATGCGGGAAAATCAGACCAGGGTTACTCAAGGGCAGTCTTGGCAATTAGGACTCAACATGGGTGCAGTCAGGTTAAGCTGGCTCTCCTGAGCACCAATTCTATGAGCTTGTACCTCTAACCTTACAGCCTCATTTAACCATGAGTAATTCTGAAAACAGCTATTCACAAACACACTTACACTAAGCATTAGAGCTTAAGCATATTAGGTTACATTTTCTTCCTAAGGAAGTACACAAGTCAATCTACAGCAGAACTTTTTAGTTTCTTGAGCTGAATCCTGCCTCAGTGTAGGTTGCAGTTTTGTCGCAAGGAAGAAGTGACAAGAGATATACCTCCATATATTTAAAAGGCTGAGAAAACATAAAAATAAAAAAATAAAATAAATAAAAATAAAAATAAAGGATGTCTGCTGTCACACGTTCCAAGAGTGATCTGATGAACATAAAATCCACAGAAACTGCTTTGATCTCTGACCTTCTGACTGTCTCACCTTTGATGACAGCTGAGTTTGCATCCATTATGTTAGCCATTCGAGAATAGATTGCCAGCAGTAGCTCACCTCGAGAACCTCATAAACATTAGGAGCATTAAACCGGATGCCACAGCGTTTTTCTGTGACAGTGAATCTTTGGATCAGATCCAGTCTAAAGGATTCATGGAAGATTGGAATGTAAGTCATTTTGGAGTCCTTTTAAGATTTTTGAGTTGACCAAAAAATGTAGCAAGGGTCTGAATCTGTACAAAGAAAATTTCAACGAGCCAAGTTTGGAGATGACAGCACTGAAGAAATCCTGAAAACCTGTTATCATTTATTTCCAGGGCTATGAGAATTTAGGGAATGCACAAGGCACTATGCTCTTGTTCTGCAACTTCAGTAATTGATTTAATGACTAACTTACTATTTAAATCATAAATAACATTCTAAACCCTTAATATAGGTCAGGTTTTGTGCTGGACACTTTTACACTTTCTCATTAATCCCTGCAACACCCTGTGAGTATGTGTGTTATTAACCCCCACATCATAGTGAAGTTATGAGGCTTGCCTAATTTTACAAGCTAAAGATAAGGCTTCCTTTGGCTGCCAAATCCCAAGTGCTTTCTGTAACACCTGAGCTAGCAAAACTATAATGTGCCAACGGATGCCAGAAACCACAGATGAAATACAGCTCACTGTCCTAGAATATTAATATGCCTTATGGCAAATGTACAGTTTGCTAGGGCAGCCATCGCATCTCCTATAGATGGAGTGGTTTAAATGACACAAATTCATTTTCTCACAACTCTGGAGGCTAGCAGTCCAAGAACAAGGTATTGGAGAGCTGGTTTGCTGTGAGATCCTTTCTCCTTGTTTTTTTAAATGACTGCTTTCTCTCAGTGCCTTCTTGCAGTCTTTCTTCTGTTTTTCTAAGAAGAACGGGAGTAATATTGCATGGGGGCCCATTTTAATAACCTTGTTTTGGGACTGGGAAGATAGTTCAGTAGAATAAGCACTTTCCTGGCAAGCACAAGGCCTGAGTTCAATCCCCAGTTCTGCCAATAAAAAAAAAAAAAAATTAAAAAAAAAATACAGTCTCAGACATAGGACTTTCACCTACAAATCTCAGGGGGACACAAGTCAACCAATAAAAGCAGGTAATTTGAAACACCTAAGAAAAAAAGTGAAACATCCTGGACTCTGGACTTTGATTGCTTTGTTGAAATCTTGATCCTTTCATTAGCTATCTGACTTTACTTGGGCATGTTATTTAATCTGTATGTACCTCAATATCCTAATCTTAAAAATTAGACTTTATAGGGTTTTTAATTCATGTGTATATGAAGATTAAATGACAACCCAAATCAAGCAATTTTAATGATATCCAGAATGTGCTAAGTATAATCTATGCATTAACTCTTATTATATTATGGGCCAAGGAACATACAAAATTTATTTACCTTTTACTGTATATTTTTAAGGTATACAATATGTTTGATGCCTATAATGAAAATGATTGCTATGTGAAGCTGGTCAACAGAGCTATGATGTCATGCAGTTACATTTTATGGGAAGTACATCTAAGTCTATTCTTCTGGTAATTTTTCCAGTATATAATACAGTATTATTAACTGTCAATGCATGCTGTATATTGTCAATGGACTTATTCACCTTACATAAGGGTAACCATGCCTTTTGATCTACTTCTCTTCATTCCCTTCCTCAGCCACCATCACTGGAGACTGCATTCTAGTCTTACTTTCTATGTATTCTACTTGTTATTTGTACATACATGGGAGCATGCAGTATTTCCTTTTCATCTGCTTTTCTTTTCACTTAGTGTAATGTCTTACAGGATCACCTGTATTTATTCATCTGTCAAGAGACACTTTGATTATTGCCGTACAATGGCTGTTGCGAGTAATGCAACATTCTGGGACACAAGAGGACAGAGATCCCTATAACATCCTGATTTCACTTCTTTCAGTATATACCCATAAGAGAGAATCCTAAGAATAGAAAGAGACAGATATAAATTTAAACATAAACAAAGAACCAGTTTATAACAAGCATGTCAAGGAAGCACATAAAGAAAGGATAGTCTCATTAATAAATACATTTGGGAAAAATGGTTATCCATAAGCAAAAGAATGAACTTGGTCCCTTACCTTGTACTATACACAATGACCAAATCAACATGAATTAGACTTGAGACCAGAAAATTCCTAGCAGTAAATATGTGGGAAAATCTACTGAACATTGCCTTTGGTAATGATTTTTGAATATTACACAAATAGCAGGGATAATAAAAGCAAAAATAAATTATTAGGATGATGTAAAATGTACAAGCTTTCACACAGAAAAAAAAAAAATCAAAACAATGAAAATGTAGGGCTACAGAGGTCTAAGTGCCTGCCTAGGCAAACACAAGGACCCAGTGCCATATTCCATGCAAGCACCCTCCCCAGGCACACCCAACAGGCCACCAAAACCAGATGTGGTGGTGCACACTCCCAACCCCAGCCCTGGTGAGGCTGAAATAAGAGGATCACCAGGAGCCTGAGCAGCATAGTAAGACCCTGTACCAAATATATAAAATTAGAAACAAAAAGAAATGAAAACAGTCCTCAGTTTGATAGAAAATATTTACAAATCATAAATAAGATTGTTATCCAAAATATGTATTAGGAGCTCACACAACTCAGTAGCAGAAAAACAGATAACTACATTTAAAAGTGGACAGATTTATCTGAGGGACAGTCAGTTAAAATTCTTCTGAATTTGTGGATTTTTCTTTTAATCTGTTGATGATTCCTTTTGATGTGTGGAAAATTTTGAAAAAGATGAGATCCCAATTGTTTATTGCTTTTTCAAGTATTTCCCATTTAGTTCAGTTTTTGTTCATAAACTCTCTGCCTATAATTAAGTCTCCAAGATTTCTACATACTTTTCCTCCAAGGAGTGGTCTTAGATTGGACTCGTAGTGAGACTCCTGTTTTCAATCTCCCAAGCACTGGGATTACAGGTCTGCACTACCACACCCAGTCTCAATCACCATCTCAGCCTGCCCTGGGGGCGTGGCCAGCAAGGCACACTGAGCATCAAGCCCTGGCCAGCACGTTCTGCCTAAGCAGGTGTCTTATAGTCCACTGAGCTATCTGGTTGACTCCTATTTTAATAGTTAGATCTTTGCTTCATTTTGACTTGTTTAGTGCAAAGTGATACACATGGGTATAATTTTAGCCTCTGCCATGTGGAAAGCTACTTTTGCCAGAGCCATTTATTAAAGAAGCTGTCTTTCTTCCAGGGAACATGTGTTGGCCCCTTTGTCAAAGACAAGGTGGCTGAGTTTGTTTGTAGTTGTATCTGTACCTTCTAATCTGTTCTATTGATCTTCAGGTGTGCTATTTTTTTTTTGCCAGTACTATGCTTATTTTGTTACAATAGCTTTGGATTTCTATCTAGTACATATAAAGAATTGAAATCAGGCCCCCAAAATTGAGAGACTCAGAAAAAAAAAAAAACTAAAAAACAAATTGGCATCTGAGAGGAATGTTTGCTTCTCAGATAAAAAAAAAATACAAAGTGTTAATAAATATATGAAAAATGGTTCAACATCATTGGACATTCAAGAAATGCAAATTAAAACCATACAGAGATTCTGTCTCACTCCATGGCTGTCTTCAAGAAGTCAACCAGTAACAAATGCTAGAGCAGATGCATAGAGGGGAAAGGAACCCATCTCCACTGTTGGTGGGAGTGGAGACTGATACAACTACTGTGCAAATCAGTGTGGGGATTTCTAAAAAAAAAATCTATGATTAGAGGTCCCATTCAACTCAGCTTCCTCTTCTGGCTATTTTTTCAGAAGAGAAAACATACCACAGCAATATGTGCACACTCCTGTTTATAGCAGCTCAATTTGTCATAGCTAAATCATGGAAACAACTGAGGAATGAATAAAAAGATATGGTATTTTTATACAATGGAGCATTACTAACTTATAATAGAAGATAAACTCAAGGCTTTTATAGAAAAATGGATGCAGCTAGAGACCATATTCATGAGTCAACTAAATGAAACCTGCATTTGTAAAGATTATATTGTCTCACTAGAGTAAGAATCAGAGAGTAAATAAAAGGTACAATTCATACTGTGAAAGGAAAAGAAATTGTTCAGTGGGATGAGGGAAAGGGAAAAAAAGAGAGAAGTAAGGGGAAAAAAGAAATAATTATGTGTATACACAAAATAGTTTATATAATTGCACTGTTGATTTCTGCTGTTTCATCAAAAGGAGCAGTTAATAGTTAATTTTTTTCTCTCTTCTTTTTAAACTGTTTTAGCCAGTTTTTCAGGTTTATATTTGGTAACCTGAGCAACTAATTTCAAGATAATGACATGTAATATAACAACCATTGTTGAATTCCTATCATTTCACTTAGTGACATTTTGTATTGTTTCTAACTTTTTTTTTTTACTACTTTTTGTTGTCTTAGAAAATAAAAACGACATATTTCAATGAGATTTTTGTCTAAAACCATGAACAGGGCCACCAGAGTGGGAAAAGGTGCTCAACATCACACATCATTAGGGAAATGCAAATCAAGTTCACAAAAAAAGTGTGCCCTTTACTGTTTAAAATGGATACTTTAAAAAATACAGAAGTATTTGTAAGAATGTGGAGTACATCAAAATTTTGCACACTCTGGGTGGAAATAGAAGCTGGCACAGTCATTATGGAAAACACTGTGCCTGGGTTGTCCCCAGAAGCTTTAAGGTAGATTTACCATATGATCCAGAGCTCTCTCCCCTGGGCATATATACCAAAGTCCTTGAGTTAAGTTGAAGCCTAATAGATTAGCGTCTTTAGGGTTTTACAGTAAGATACTCAAGTCAAACCGGTGTTGCAGAGGCTCAAGCTTAGCTTTCAGGCCTGGAGAAATCGAGGTGTGGCCTCTGTACTTGCTCAGCTAGTGGCTGTGTCCTGTTGTGGCAGATGACCATGGCAGTGGTGCACATATGAGCAAGGGATTGCATGGCCAGCACTGAATCTGAGAGATCCTAGGTGAAGTCAAGCTCATACTTTTGTACAAACCTTCTCCTGAGAACTAATGAAGAACCCATAACAAAACTCTCATCCTGTCTAAGGGTGGACCTCCTCACCAGCCCAAGGACTTCCTGTAGGACCTCACCTCTTAATGGTTTATGAAGAGAAATCTGCTGTTATTCTGATAGGTTTTCCTTTAAATGTAATCTGTTTCTTTTCTCGAGTGGCTTTTCATATACTCTTCCTGTGCTGAATTTCTGGGATCGTTGATTGTTATATATCTGGGTGTGGTTTTAATTGGGTTGATGTTAATTGGAGTTCTATATGCTTTAGTTACTTGAATGTCAAATTGTTTGCCCGTATTTGGGAAGTTTTCTGCTATTACATCTGTCCATATTCTTTTTATGTCATTTGTATTGACTCCTTCCTTCTCACTGATGCCCATTCCAGTGTTTATGTTATGGTTTATTCTTAGTAATTCTTTATTATCATGAAAACTTTTTCTTATTTGAATTGTTTTGAAACATTTACTCTTGAATTAATATCTAATTAATTTTCTGGGTATTGTTTAACCTTAATTTCTGTTTGAAGATTTATACTGTATTTTTGACTTACAATCTATTAGAAGATATGATATAGGATCAGGGAGATAACTCTGTGGTACAGTGGTATAAGTGCCTGTCAGGTAAGCACAAGGTCCTGAGCTCCATCCGTGGTACTGAAAAAAAAAAAAAAAAAAAAAGCACGATAAGACTTTTTTCTCCTAGTATCAGAAATTTTAAAAAATATATTTCCATTTTCCATTTACTTTATATTTCTTCTTCCTTGTCTTTTACACACAGATAGGTCTTTTTTTTTCTCTTTCAGTCCTTTGAAATAATTAGTCCTGTTTCTTGCACGCTTCTTTCTTTCTAATGTGGAGTAAGATGATGTTTAATTTTGTTCTTTGATAGGATATATACACACACACATATATATGCTTTAATGATTGTTTTTCTTTACACTTAGTTTTCAACAATTTTATATTTATGAATGTTGATATAATTTTATTCAAATTTCTTATTCACAAGTTTCCCTTTTATGGGAAACGTGCTATAATTTCAACTAAGTTTAGAAATTTCAAATCTTTAAATATTTATTGCCTACCCCTTCCTACTTTGAGAATTCTAATTATATCAATATAAGTTTCTTAATTTTGGCAAAAAGTGAACTATTACATGATGAACCAGTAAATGCTCCTTCATTTTTATTTTACACAATTTTATTGTTATATTCATCTAAATTTATAAATAACTTGCTTACAATGTGCAACCTATTATCAGTCTCATGCTATGCATCCATTTCAGAAATATTCCTCTAAAATTCATCTTGTCTACATCTTAGATCTTTAACATTTTAATATTTGTCTGAAATTTTTAATATGCTATATAATTTTTAATTTTCATAAAGTTAATGAGAAAAAACACCCCAGCTCCATGGGGAAAGGCTTTGAGGGTAAAACAAACAAAAAACAAGCAAACAAACAACAACTCCTAAGCATTTTCCTTAGCAAAGAATTTCGCGTGTACCAAAAACTACATTGATCCCAAATACTCATTTATTCCTCTGTTCTAAAGAGACAGACTGCCAAGCAGTCCGAGAGGTGCTTGCCGTTACCATGCATTTGCCCCTCAAGCTACACAGACCCCTCTGCGTCTTCCTGTGACCTCACCTGCTGTGTTCATGTACAGTGTGGTTCCTTTTCTAGTGTGGACTGGCCTGGTGACTCACTTCTAAAGAGTCAAATACAGAAAAAAAAGAAAAAAGGTAAAATCGCACTCCTAAAATTAAGTTCTAAGCTTCTGTGCTTCCACCTTTCTGGTCCTTTTGCTTTGCTTCAACTTCCTCTCTATGGCTCTTTGCCTGTTCACTCTGGTGATATAAGTCATATTTTGAGCCTCCATATGAGGTCTGTGGCTGAGGACAACTTCAAAGAACTGAGCTCTCATAGTTGCCTGGCTTGCAAGAAACCAGGTCTTACCAGCAGTGGTATGATTTGTCTTGGAAGCAAATACTTCTTTCTGTTGAAGTCTACAGAGCACTGCAACTCTGGATAGCTGGCACCTATCCAGCAGCCTGATAAAGACCTTACAGCAGGAAAACCAGGTAAGCTGTGTCCAGACACTTGCCTACAGGAAAAATGAGAAAATAAATATTGTTTCAACTACCAAGTTTTGGGCAAATTTGTTATGCAGCAATAGATAACCAATACAACACCTCTTTTAAAGTGGAGAATATTGTGGAAGAAGACTGGACGTTGGTAGTTCTAGTGGAAACATGAGATTCACAACAGCAAAGCTGAATAGGACCCATAGTATGGGGCAAAAGAGAGAGTTGTTATTGGAAAATCTCCACTGTTTCCCAAAAATCATCTGCTCAAGCAGTTTCCCCATCAGCCTATCTAGAAGCAAACCTTAATTAGTAAGCTTGTAATACTCTTATTTTGTACTAGCTATGCTCCAAAGCATTTAAACTGCTCAACCTGCTTCAAAACATTCACTCCTACTGTTTTCATCATTAATGAGGCATTCAGGTTTTATCACCTGAGAGATGACCTAGAGATCAAAGTTAATTTAATGTAAAACCATTGTACTAGAGAAGAAAGTCCCGCCTTCAGGACTGATGTCATGATGGTTCCTGAAGACTCAGGCCCCAAGATGTGCAATGGCATAGGTTGTGCTATTATTTCCAGGCAGGTGGCTACCGTCACACTGTCACAGAGTTCGACCCAACAAGATTCTGAGCATGGGCCTACGCCTCATTTAACACTATTTATTGGAGGCTTCTGCTGGACTGAGTGAATTGCAAACCATTTCCTGGATTCATTATTGAATTTTAAATTCCACTGAGCACCCAAGACCAATATCAACACATCCCATATTCCTAGCATTTTGAGGAAAGTCACTCATGACCAGAACAATCAAAGCACTTAGATTTATAGTAATGATTCTTATAAGCAACTCCGTTTGTAACTGGGTTTTATTGGAGAAGTTATTCCTATGCAGGAAGAGAAAGGTTCTGTGATACAATGCCTGGAGGCAACTTTACATCTGTTTTTCTTTCATTCTCGAAGTTCATATTGTGATTTCAGTAGTCTCCCACGTGAATGGCTCTGCTGTTAATTGTTTTCAACACATTTGCTCACTCATTTGTTTACTCAGTCAAGAAACACTGATTGCATATATCCACTGTGCCTGCTTCTTGGAGGTTAAAAGAAAACAATGCATAAGTAGTCAAAATACAGTCAGTTTGTAAACAAACAAGATCAAAGTAATCTCAATGGCTTATGAAGTCCACACAACATCTCCACAGTGGCTCTGGGGCCCATCCGTACTCAAACAAAGCATGAGTGATCTAGGAAGCCTGACATAGCAATTATATACCTGCATCCACAAGAGACACCAACTCTTCTGTCTGCATGCTTGGACCTGGTTTCATGTAGACATGCAAATCCCCAACAGTTGTGTTACACAAGAGGCAGAGACAGAACAATCTTTTTACCATTCACAGATTATCACCTTCTGATTCTGGCCTCTTTTCATTTCTTTAGCCTGTACATTCTGACCATGGGGTATGATTGTCATAAGCCTTTTAAAACTATAAACCCATCTTGGTGATCCCCATGACTGCTTTTATGGTCAGTTAGGAGACCAAGGACTCTGTGTCAAAAATGACCCTCCCCACTCTAAAAATGCTGCATCCCTTACTTCCTTCTTCTCTTGTCTTCTCCAGGTAGGAAGGATTAGTTAAGGCTTGAGGGTAAGGAAATAAAGAAGGGTAGGATTCAGGCCAAGACCCACCTGAGGAATCAGCAAGACATTCTGCATCATTTGCTAACATGATAACCATGGATAAAACAACCCTTCTGTTATGGTTTATGTCTAGTTGTCCCCCAAAAGCCTCATGAGTCATGGGGCAGGAACTTCTAGAGTTTGAGACTTGATCAATGATCCACTGGGATTATGTTTTTTAATACTGATGAGGTTATGGTCTTAGTACTGCTGGGAATTATAGGTGTGGCCTGAGGCAGATAGGCTAAGGCAGAGAGCCTGATGTAATTTAAAGAGAGACAGAGAGACAGATTAGAGCTGTTGCTCTCTGCTCCCCTGTTTGGTTGGTTTCCTCTGGTGCGATTGTTGCTGTTCCACTGTCATGAACTGGATGTTCTCTGCCCTGTTCCACTCAGCTTTGGGCCAGCCGACCATAGACTGAAACCTCCAGTAACTGTGAGCTAATAAACCTTTCTTTCCTTCATTTTGAATGTCGGATATTTGTCCCAGCAATGAGAGAAGAGTAACTAAGACATCTTCTCTATGATGTATGGTAGAAAGGAGATGTTGACCTAAATAGACATGGCACAAGGAGCACAAGAGAGAGTGCCACATAAATGGGAAATTACAATGCAGTGTGATAGAAGCTAAGCTAGATATGTGCAGAGATCTTTGAGAGCTCATTTTTAAGGGCCCCTGTGGGTGAGCACAGGTCTCTGGAGGAATGAGAGTTAAAGCAAAGGATTCCCACATGCATAGGGATAAGAAGGAGAGAAGAGCTCAGAGCTGTGAGTGCACTAGAAGAAAAATAAAGCTGCTGAAGAGAGAGACAGAGAAAAGTAGACAGACAAAGCAGAGAGAGAGAGAGAGAGAGAGAGAGAGAGAGAGAGAGAGAGAATCATGGTTACTTAGGGAGTTGCAGTAAGCCAGGGCATAGATGCAAGTTAGAGTGTTTTGAAAGATGAGATTAGAGAGGTGAAGAGGAGTCAGATTTGAAAGGACCTTGTAAACCATGAATCTGAGTTTGTGCCTTTTTCTGAGAGCAGTAGAAAGTCATTTAAAGGAAAGAGTGATATGATAGATACTTCAGATTTGAAGTAGCAACTGTCCTTTACAACAGCTTAGCAGTTACTGTCCTGGCAAGAGAGCTAAGCCAACGCCTGTGCGCAGTCATGCTGGTCTTTGGCTGGTTTCCCTGACAGGGAAATTCATGAGCGAGTGGACTGAGGGTTTGTGTGTTTGTGATGGTTATGAGCAGAAAGAGAACACCTGACACGAAACCATATTTTCTAGTCTCTGCCATAAGCCCTTATTTGTACAACTTTTCTTTTTTCCATTCATCCAACAGGCACCAAGCATCAGCTATGTAAATGGAAAGGATCTTGTGCACTAAAGAAAAGGAGATAAGGACAGGATTCTTGCTTTCAAAAGGCAAAAAGTCTCAGCGGAAAGATAAGAGGAGTTGAATGGCACCATGTGTGGGAAGAGAGCTGAGCTATAGAAACCAGAGAAAGAAACAAGTCCTGGCTGGGATGCCTAGGGAAGGCTTTGTAAAGAAAATACCACCATGACAGATCTTTAAAAGATGAATGAAAATTTCTCAGCACTGAGCTGCACTTCTACCAGAAGTCTTTCAACTGTGCATCACAGAAGCTTAACCTGGATGAGCTTAGGCAAAAAGAGGACAGCTACTGGTGTACACAGGGAAGCCCGGTGGTGCAGCTGACTTCAGGCCTAGCTGGGCCCAGGGATTCAATCGGATGATTCAAACTCACTTATTGCCTCTCAATTCATATAAAAGACTCTTTCTTGGGGACAAGTTGGCTTTCAGCAAACCCACTGTATTAATTTCCTGGGGCTGCTAGAGCAAACCACCACAAGTGTGGTGTCAGGAAATAACTAAGATGAAATAACTCAGAGCTGAGGGGTCCCAGGAGCCCAAAATCAAGGGATTTCCTGGCTTGGTTTCTTCTGGGGGCTCTAAGAGAAAATCCACTGTATGACTCTCTCCTAGCTTTTAATGCTGGCTGAAAATCTTTGGCATTTCTTGGCATTTAATTACAACCAAATGTCTGGCTCCATATTCTTTTTGCTTTGTCTTCTCTGCATTTAAAATCTTCCTCTTTTTATCAAAGGACATCAGCTACAATACAGAGCATTCATCTTAAATCTAGGATGTTTTGAGATCCTTAACTTAATTATATATCCTGAAATTTTTATCCTAAATAAAGTCACATTGTGAGTTTCCAGATGGAATTGAACAATAAAAGTTTACTGCCCAACCCAGAACATCAACAAAGCCCTCTCTCTCATGGACTCTGGTCTGAGTGCTCCACTGCGATCAGTCCAGCATGGGTCATATGTGAACTAGGTGCCTAAGCGCTGGGCTGTGGACTTCAGCCCCTACAGAACCACATGGGTTGCATTCCCAGGGAGGGGAAATCCTGTTGTCAAAAAAAAAGATGTCATGCTGCAAAAATATTAATAGGAAGATTCTAAAACAACCTGGAAGAGGTATCTGGGGACAATACAGCAAGATCTTTAGAATCCTGATGCTTTCAAGCTGAGTGGATTCTACGGGTTAGCCTCCTAGCCTCCATCTCTTTCTACAGCCGAGAAGTCAGAAGCACAGGGAGGAGGAGGCCAAAAGCTCCTAGCAGGGAGGGCAGGACACTAATTGGAGGACAGGTGCCACATGGTCTACATATGGGAGTAACAGGAAGCTAGAGAGATGTAGAAGAAACCAGACAGTGAGTAGGTTTGGACAGGGAGCTTGGGTGGAGCTTCAGAAGATATTTTATTTTCATTCCTAATGCTGTCTATGCCTGAGACGACTTAACTATCTTACCTATAAAGCAGAAAGCCATACCACTGATTTCCTGAGGCCTCTGAAGAGTTATGTGGGGCTCATGATTGTATGCATCTTCCCTGAAATTAGGAAAATGAAAATAACACCATATTTTTTTAAAAGCCTAATCAATTCAATCCAAAGGATTTACTTTTTTTCTGAAACTATATACTTTCTACCTTTATGGCATTTATTAAACTACTTTATTATTAAATCATGGTGATAATCACCAGAACTTTTATTGTGTGTCATTATTTGGGGCCAGTCCATTTGAAAATCATAAATGTAGGCATGCTCGTTTTGGTTTTCCACAATTTGGGACAGAGAAGAGACTTTACTGACTTGGGACAATTGAAGGTCTGGAATGCGTAATGTTGCTCAACTGTTACATGTTGTTCAGCAGTCACAGAGCTAAACAATCATAGAAAGACATCAGAAGTGACCTGCAGACACGTTCATTTTGTCAAGGAGAGGATGGTCTGGATTCTGAAAGGACTTTTTCTGTGTTTTGCCACATTAAGAAAGTTCTTTGTTGCTGAGGATGACATGGAGTTTCTTAGTTGCACTATTGGTTGCTAAGGGACATGTCACTCTGAAGTACAGCTTGTGTGTGATCCTCCTTAACACCTGCACTCAGAGATATTGTCACAATTAATCCACATGTTCAGAAACACAAGACCTACTCATTAGTCAAAGCCGTTGATCTAGCTGAACATTTCTGATTCATTTCAAAAGCTTTACAGTGCTTTTTTTTCAAACAAGAAAATGTTCTGGGCGTTCTTCAGAGCAACTGATCTGTGGACTGGAGTTTGATTTGTTTATCCACAACAGCCAATATGCCAAGTTAGCGGTGAGCATGCTTCAGGCAAACCTCACAGTTGGTGACATCTGGGGTCCATCTCCTGTGTCGCACTCCAAACACTTGTGACCTCCTCCATACAAACCACTCCTGTTAGAACACCTATTCGAAGGTAGAGATATCCTGGTAAAGGACCACTTAAGGAGTAATAAGAAAGAAAACTCTTTCCTGGAACTTGGAGAAGTTATCTTTATGTCACTGAGAAATAAAAAGATGTTCAGAAATAGAATGGCATTCATTGATATCCTTGGAGAAACCTGAGTTTATGCTTAGTTGGGACTATTTGAACTGATGGAATCCATTCACTCCACATCTCTCAGCTTCTTCAGATTTCAATCAGTTGTTGAAGAATGAAATAGGTAAAGCACAGAAAATCTAGGGGGGAAAAAAACCCAGATGACTATAAGCTAGTGAATAGTACCTTAACCAAAAGCCTAAATATTTACTTATTTTTCATTCCTTCATTTGTTCAGCCTTTAACTGAACTATTCACTTGCTGAGACAGGAAAAGTCTGAATTTTAATAAACATAGTATTATCTCCCTAGTGTAAGAACCTGAAAGAGTAAATAAAATCTGAAAGGTACAACAGATATTGTGAAAAGGAAAGAAACTGTTCAAAGGAACGTAATCATTGGGGTGGGGGAAAGGAGAAAAGAAAGAAAAAAAAGAGAAAAAGAAATATATATGTATATTCATAGGATAGCTTTGGTAATTGTACTGCTGATTTCTGCTGATCTATTGAAAGGAACAGTTAATGCTTAATTTTCCCCTCTCTCTCCTTTTTAATTTTTAAACTAATTTTAAATATTTGCATCTGCTTATCTAAACAAGTGCTTTGAAGACAACAAATGCAATAAAACAACCATTGTTGAATTTCTATATTTGTTTCATAAAATTCCACATCATTTCTAATTTTTTTATTCTCTTTAAAAATAAAAAATAAATTTGAAAGGCAATTTTAGTAGGATGATTCCACACTAGCTACTCTTGTCTGAGGCTAGAAAAGAAATCAAAGTGGATTTAGAAGGTAGAAGCTCCTAGGAAACTCATTTTAGCCTCCTGTGAAAAACAATGTTGATACTCTGGGTGCCCCTGGTTGTCTTGTTGGTTTCAAAAGAGTGGAGCAGTTTCTGGGGTTCTAATTCAAAAGAATGAATCATTCCATTTGGCTGAGGAGGGTTTGATTCCAGTATAATTTTCTGAGGAGAGAGATAAATATGATATGGATCTTTACTCTCTGATTGTCCTTCCTCTACTCAGTATAAACTTGTGACAAGAAATGAATTTTTTCAAAGTAAATCCTGAGGGAATTTGACTGACCTTGGGAGACATAAAAATTACATGCTCTGTTATACAGGCTTTGCTTTAACTTGTCCTTAACCACTCAGCAGAACAATTTAACCACAAGGCAGAAAACGTAACACTGGACTAGTATGCTGAGCTGTAAAAGGCTTAACTCAACAGCTTCTGACATTGCCAGTTCTGCCAATAACCAGTGCAATTATGGAATACTGGACTATGTATACAACTATTTTCTCTTAGTTCAATAAGAAGAATATTTTCTCTTAGTTCAATAAGAAGAATAATATTGTACCAACAATGATTAGAAAAATTAGTACATCTACATCCTGTGCTCTGAATAACTATTACAAGGACAACAATATGCATGGTATCAGTTAGTAGGAATGTACTGCTAACGTATTTTGAAACGGTCACATTGCTATTTCTTATTAAAAGTAATAAAAAATAAAAAAGATTGGACAATAAAAATGGACAATATATCAACTATTGTTAATCAGCTATTCTTGTTTTGAAAATCTATAACATGTATTCTTGTGTGTTACCCTACTTCTTTTTTGTTTCTGTTTTTTGTCCTTGCTTTTGTTTTTACTCTTCAAAATAAAATAAATTTATAGTATATATATATATATATATATATATATATATATATATATATATTCTTTCTAGTGGACTGGGAACCAGTTAGTTTGCTCAGGAAAAGAAAGAAGGATTTGAGGAGTTAATTCCCTCTAGGAAGAGTAAGTACATCCCCTGAGATGCCCAGGACAGAGACTGCTGGGTCATATGCTAAGAGCATTTAACTTATTTAGAAATTTCCATACTTTTTTCCAAAACGATGACACCCATCTACATTCCACCAAGAGCCAACAAATTTCCCATTCTCCACACTTTTTTGTTTTTTTTGTTTTGTTTGTTTGTGCAGGGATTGAACTCAGGACCTTGCACTTGCCAGGTAAACACTTATTCTACTGAGCTATCTCCCCAGCCCCTCTCTACACTTTTGAAAACATTTGTTATTTTGAAGGCAGTTCAGTGGGATAGGAGGAGAAAGGACCTGCCACTATATACCTTGTTTCACAATTAATGAAGTTGGCACTGGCTGACATTAATAATAATCATTGATTATTGGATATTAATATCCCACTTAAACATAGGTTTACTGCTTATTCCACTCACTATCTCTGGGCGAAGCAACAGAAAGTAAAGGTGCTTGTTATGTAGTTGGAGAGAAAGAGGGTTAAAGAAAAAAAAAAAGACACACTCCTGTTTTCTTTCTTTCCTTTTATTTTATTTTTATTTTTATTTTTATTTTTTATTTATTTATTATTTTTTTTGTCTTTTTGAGACAGGGTCTCGCTATGCAGTTGAGGCTGGTCCTGCACTCACTTTTGTAGCCCAGGCTGGTCTCGAACTCACACCAATCCTCCTGCCTCAGCCTCCCAAGTGCTGGGATTACAGGCGTGAGCCACCACGCCCGGCTTTTTCTTTCCTTTTAAAAACATTTACTTATTTGTTTATTTATTTACTTACTTACTTACTTATTTACTTATGTGATAGCCAGCTCAACCTGCCCTGGGGGTTGAGCTGGTGCAGCATGTGGTGCCAGGGATCAAACCATGGTCCCTGCAATTGCTTAAGCTTGCCTAAGCAGGCATGTTAGACCACAGAGCTATTTTTCCAGCTCCACACTCCTGTTTTCAATGAACCTCTGTGAAACCTGGGAGGTGCTATGAATTTTTTTGGTATTTTTTTAGGGAATGGTTTACAGGGTGTTGAGGGTCTCAAAACTATATTGTACTTATAGTGATCCACCTGCTTACAGCTTCCGAAGAGCTGGGATTACCAAGTCCAGTCTCAATTGCCATCTCAGTGTGCTCTGTGGAAGGGGCCAGCATGTCCAGCCTGGGGATCAAACCCCTTCCCCCTGTACCTGAGTGCAGGCACTTTAATCTGCTGAGCTATTTGGCCAGACCTAAGGAAATACTAGTCCCAACGAGCCAGCCAGGAGATGAAATCTTTTCATTCTTCCTATATCTCCTTGGAAGACTTGTGCTAGCACACCCGAAAAAACGACAGCTACAAATATTGTGCATTTACTGTGTGCTGGGTAAAATACTAAGTGCTCAAAGTACATCGTGTTGCTTAAAACTCTGTGAGAGAGGCAATATTATTGTAGATTTACAAGTGAGGGAGTGGTTAACTTACCTGCATGAGGTTACATGGCCAGCGAGCCGTGGAGCTAATATCCATACTCAGATAGCTGACATTAGAGCCCTGTAAATAGCTAAGGTAGGGCAGGCCTGGTAGCTCAGCAGACTAAAATGCCTGCTTAGGCAGAGCACAGCAGCAGGGGTTCAATCCCTGTCATGCCATGCCGACTCCACCCCCAGGGCACACTGAAATTGGGTGTGGTAGTGTGAACCTATAATCCTAGCACTTGAGAGGCTGAAAATGGGAGGATCACAATAAGTCTGAGCTACATAGTGAAACGCTGCAGACCCTGTAAACCTTGTCCTAAATACACTTTAAAAAATAGCAATGGATTATAATGTTCTGTGTTTGAGAGATGGCTCTGTCAAAGCACTGCACATTGCTCAACAGGGATCAGAATGGTCAGCAAACTCTGGCTGTTTTTTTAGAGACAAAACTGTACAGATTAGTCATTTCACGTTATGTTCCATCTGCCAGAAATGTCATTGATGGAGGTGAACATCGGATCGTCGATGACATGAGTCAGGCTGGGAAACATCATCTTCAAGCATCAAATATACCTTTGCAAGGGTCGACAGTGGACCTGAGGAGATGTTTACGTACATCTGGGGTGAGTGAATGTAGTCACATGGACAGATGACAGAAACCAGAAAGGCAAGTGACACTCTAAGTGGGGAAAAGGTAACACGATTAACATATGAGTAGCCTAGCTGACAAGTGATTGGATGTTTATCAAGGTTTTATCTAGTTACAAATAAAAGAAATAAAATGTAAACCGTCTACGAAAGCAGAGAATGCACTGCTTTCTAAAACTGAATGTCTGTATATAGGATAACTTCTAGCATCCCTAGGTTTGGCTGATTCAGTTAAGGATCCATTGCTCACTGGGGTGTGCTTTCCTGATGACTTAATTCTCAGTCATTCTTCCTGGAGTAGGCTCTGAGAGCTTAGCAAACACATGGGGAGGGGAAAGCTTCTTCTTCTCCATAGTTTATCGCCTAATTAATTTACAAATATTGATCTAAGATCCACTAAATGCCATCATAGGTGATCAGCATTGAAAAGAATAGGTAAGTTTCTTTCCCCGTGGTGGTTATCTTTAGCAAGAAAAAGACACAGCAAATGCAATTGTCATATGAAGTTGTGATAAGGGCTCAAAAGAAATAAATCAGTGCAAGGGAGATGAAGCTGTGACGTAAAAAGGTGACTGGAAATGGAAAGACACACCACATAACTGAAAGGAAAATCAAGAACTTAAGGATTAAACAACAAAGAACTAAAGCAATTAAAAGATAGGAAATATGGCAGGAGAAAAATCATGCACTTATATACACAGGATGATTTAGAATCACCCAACAGATTCTTCATGCTGAGGATAGCTAGCAATGTGTAGTCCTAAAACCATGCTTGGAATGCCTGTCATTCTGGTCTTTAGATGTGTGCTGCTTCTAATATAATTTCAATTATTGCTATATTCTGTCTCTCAAGTAAATAGTTGTTCTACAGAAAAAAAGGTATTAAAAGAGAGTAAGAGACAAGGAAAATTGCCATAGGATTGACTGCCTACAACTTTGTATATGTTTAGGTTTCTAAATTTCTGTGTGAAGATGTGTGACTTTTTTTATCACGTTCTATAGGGATTTACTAAAATATCAATGATGGATGGAAAATACTTATTCCTAGTCCAAGAGGTCTGATATTCAGAAAGACAGTGATGTTAAGCTCAAGTACCTATGTTATAGAGTAATAATATCACCAAGCTTCTCTCCTGGAGGGTTAAGAACATAAATTTAAAGATCAAAAATTAGAGAAAAAGAAGGGATACAAGAACAGCCAATATTTTGGCCCTATCCCTTCAAGGTCAGTGAGGACTCAGGACATAAGAGAGCCTGTGTTGTAACATCCTATAACTCAGTGGTGTCCCAAATTTTCTGTTCAAGGAGATTATAGAACCATAGAGGAAATGGATCGATGGTGTATAGTGTGCCTAAGGAGAGTCACCTAGAAAGAAAACATTCTCTCATGCTTTCACAGAGAGCAAACTCGTCAAGCAATAGTAGTTGACTCATTCTGTTGGCTGACACTGACAACAGTTCTACAAAACATTGCTCATAGTTTCAAGGTAAATCCTAAGGAGATTTGACTGACTTTGGGAGATACAAAAGTTACATGTTTTGTTATACTGGTCTTGCCTTAACTTGGCCTTCATCATCTAGCAGAAAAGTTTAACCATGACACATAAAAAGTAAAGCTATATTAGTATGCTGTTCTGTAAAAGGCTTAAATCAACAGCTTCTGACATTGCCAGTTCTGCCAATAACCCACTATGATTATGAAATATGGGACTATGTATACAACTACTTTCTCTTAGTTTAATGAGAAGAAATTTTTGTATGGATAATGATTAGAAAAATTATCATGTCTGCATCCTGTACTCTAAATAACTACTATAAGGACAACAATATGCATTGTATTAATTACTGAGGATGTACTACTAGTGTCTTTGAAACTATCTTATTGTTATTTCTTATTAAAAGTAATTTTAAAAAGGTGACTGCAAACATCTGAGTAGGTATCTGAGTGAAGTGACAGCCATGTGGGCAGGGATAAACAATACCCATTGGAATGAAGATCCAAACACAGAGTCTCTTTCATTGGAGACACACATGTTAAATGCCATGCTGCATGAGCAGAAAGGGGCAATATCTGAACCCTGTACTTGGGGGGGGGGTTAATGATCAAACCTGGGGGGTAGGCACATTTAAAAAGGTAAAAAATCTAGGTTGATTGATGTTGTGGTATTCTTGACAGTGGCCTTCCAAGATCCCAGTGGAAGCTAAGCGACAGGAATGGTCAAGGAAGCCATGTCCCTGCAAAACAAACCTTCACTTCCCAGGCTTAACACGGTAGCACGCAGATAGGCATGCACAGTAAACAAAGCAGTGACTGCCTTCCATACCTGCTTCTTCCCTGATTATTTTTGCTCTCTTTTTCCACAGTAAAATTTGTGGAGTATAGTGGGTTACATTTCGATCTGCATATTTGTTCCGTGGCCTGTAGCACTGATACGGTGATGAATCTGAAACTTACCGAGAAAGAGGAGCCAAATGAGATATATTTCACAAAGGTTAACCTTAAAATCTAGTGTTGTCATGTTGCTGTGCATAAAGAGCCATTTTCCGTGAAGCCTCAACTAAGCCACCAATCAAGCTCACATGCTTGTCTCCCTCACCCTCTTTCTCTCATGCACTAAAAATGATTTCTCTTTTAACTTAGCCTTAATTCACAATTTCACAATTAATTAAACATCAGCCCAATCATTATACCCACAAAGCATTTAAACTGATGTTGGGAGAATGATGGAGAAATGAATAATGCTTTGAAGGTCCATTTCAAGTTAGTTATTTGATTAATGAATATTCCACAAGGGTATTTGAGAGATGACCTCTGTTGATGTCTTAAAGAAAGACAAGTCTGTTTAGATAATGAGAAGACAAAATGAGTTTGAGTTATCTCTGGGTATATGTTGTATAGAATTACAAGGATTAATCCATATAAAATGTACTACTTTTGCTGTGGCTTGTTGCAGATAACAAAGAATTGTAAGATCAATAAATAAAGTTTGGCATTTCAAAGATGTTGCTCGGTGATAAACTGTGATATGTGGCCCCCTAGGCCGCCGATCATGGGCCCAGGCCACCCACCAGAGGCTTAGGAGGAAAAGCTGGTCTTGTTCCTGATAAGACGTGCAGCGGGGCAGCCCGTCCGCCTCATAAACTCTCCATAATCCCTCCTAACACCTGACCTTTCGATTTCTTAGATGTAGAAGAAGAAAATTGGGTTGTCACCAGCTTCCTGTATATTCAAACAAATAAGAAGCAGCTCACCTTGTTTCATGGTTTAGAGGGACCCTTTTTCCCAGTAGACTCATGATCAAAAGCACATATTGCAAAAGGAAATCAAATATAAGTCAAAGATGCTGACTGCAGGGCCTGATAAGAATAGGATGATAGGGGGCAGGGGCTTGCCAATCACAATGAGCCTGACTCTTTAGATAGAAGTGCTTATCACAAGCTCGCCTTCAGAACCACGGGTGGCTGAGTTACTTCTCATTCTTAATTATGTTAAATCTTAGCAGAGTCAACAGTACATCAAACAGGGGGATCACTGGGGTCTCACAGGAACCACAGTTGTTTGCGCATGATGCGAATGGTTTGAACATAAGGAGAAGGCTTATTTTAAGAGTAAACAACATCTATTTTCTCCTGGGATGCTGTTGTTGTGTTGTTGTTTTTAATCTATGGAAATAACCTTCTAAAAAGCAAGGTTTGTGTTCATTCCACAGTAGATAACCCCAAGTGGCTGATGTTAAACTACTTTCTTCTGGCATGCAAAACCTTTGACTGTGTATGCATCTGCTTCCTCTTAGTCCAAAGAGAAGTATATTCTTTTTTTTCTTTCTTTTTTCTATGCAACATCAATAGGGAGGTGGGTCATGCCCACGCACTGTACTCTGTAGAATGATTGTGAGGACAATATGCAATATGTCAACTTTCAAAGAAAAGAAGGGGGAAAAGAAAAAAAAAAA
>PVJA010017712.1:0-41194 GCA_004027025.1 Myocastor coypus | reverse complement strand
GCCCACACACTGTACTCTGTAGAATGATTGTGAGGACAATATGCAATATGTCAACTTTCAAAGAAAAGAAAGGTGAAAAGAAAAAAAAAAGTAATGTTGATTTAGGAAGGTTAATGTTTAATTGTTTGATCAATCTTATATACCTATATGTATTAATCTAAACTGATCTGATGATGAAAATATGTAATATAACCATTGTTAAATTGAAACAATAAAAAAAATTGAAACTCAAAAAAAAAAAAAAAAACCTTAGGGTTGGAAATCCCATTCAATCCAGTGATCCTCCTACTGGGAATTTTCCCAGAAGAACTGGAAACATAACATAGTGATGTTTGGTCCCCTATGTCTATAGCAGCACAATTTGTGATAGCCAAATCTTGGAAACAACCAAAATGCCCGTCACCTGAAGAATGGCTGAAAAAGATGTGGTGTTTTTATACAATGGAATATTACTCATCTATAAAGAATGATAAACTTGAAGCCTTCATATATAAGTGGATGTATCTTGAACATGTACTCATAAGTGAAATAAATCAGAGCTACATATACAAACATCGTATAGTCTCCTTAGTGTAAGAACTCAAAAGAAAAAATAAAAATGGAAAGGCATAGCACAGCTAAATGGACATTGAGAATTTAATAATTAAACAATGAAGAGGCAGCAAGCAGAAAAGTTAGGAAACATGACAGGGGCAAAACCATGCACTTATATACACAGGATGAACTAAACAGTGGCCCTAAGATTCTCCAGCAGGTCTTTGACACTGAGGATAGCAATGTGTAATGTTAAAATGCATTCTTAAAGTTAACTTCAGACATGTAATTAGAATAAAATCATATTATGGTATAAAATGGAGGCCTGTCTGTCTGTTTGTCTCTGTGAAGAAAACATGACTGACATTGGACACACTCATTACTTTTTCGGAACACACATTGGAATTATTACAAGTTACTTCCTGTCTTCCTCGATTGCCGGAAGTGTGGGTAGCAGCCAGCCTTTCACCCCTGCACTGTCCTTAGAGACAACTCCTGCTCACACAGGTGACCAGCTGTTTCCCTGAGGTCTGTCCTAGAACAGGTCCCTTCATGGGACTGCTGGGCTACCTTGTCTAATGTACCACAGCTCTTCACTCTGTGTTGCCAAGAGCTAGGCAGGAAATTCATGCCAAGTTTGAAATCCTACTATGAGAACTAGGTGAGAAATGTGAAAGAACATTCTGGAAGGGTCAGCCTCAGCTCCAGGGAAAGGCCAGATGAATGTCTCTCACTCCTCAGCTATCTGGATGAATTAGAGCTAGGTGGTGACTTAGTAATTTCATGGGATCCTCTCTTTCTTTATCTTTCACTGTCATTCCTGTCTGTTTTTTGTTTATAGGCTTTCAGTGGGAACTCTACTAAGAATTATGAGGCTTGTAGCAAGAATTATAAGACCACCATGGGGGCCTCTCTGATGGTATCCCTATTGAGCTCCGATATTGCCAAATGTAACTCAAATACCCATCCTCAGGCCAAACAAAGCCACTTTCCATTCTACCTAGGAATTCATGCATCTGCGTGAAGAATACATTTGTCAAGGGATCTCATTTTAGGTATCGGGCTTTTACTTCAAATAAATATTTGGGAAAATATTATCTGAGTGACACCTCTTATTACTCTACTCATAAAGCATGACCTCAGCGGCCATGTGGCCAGGAATCTGCCCCTTCCTACTGACCACTGGTGTCTGGCCATAGTCCCCAGAACATAGGGGTGCCATCCTTCTTGAAGGGCAAAGTCCCAAACAATTAAGCCATTCTTATTTCCAAATGACTTCTTGTTGACCCTCACCAATGTAACCTCTCAGTGAAGTTTGGCATCTTTTGCATAGAGATTTAGAAAAACAGATACAGTCTGGAGGTGGCTTTGAGTCACACACCACTGGATAGAGAGTAACGTGCCCGGTGTGCCCTTTGTGTGGCAAGAGCAAAACGCTTTCCTTTCTGTGTGCCCTTGGGCTTCCACCCATGAGAATGTCGTCATCTCTGCTTTCCAGAGGAAAAGACTAATAATAATAATAATAATAATAATAATAAGAAGAAGAAGAAGAAGAAGAAGAAGAAGAAGAAGAAGAAGAGGAAGAAGAAGAAGAAGAAGAAGTGGAGGGAGAGGAGGAGGAGGAGGAGGTGGAGAGGGTGAAGGCAGGCCAGCTTGACATTTTCTTCACATTTCTAGTCTGTTATCAAGAAAGCAGCTTTTGGAGGCTTTGCTGAGAGGCTCCTCCGAAACTACTTCTGTAAGGAAGTCTTTTATCTGGAAGTATGTTTTCTCTCGCATAGATATCAAGCTTCGTAATGCTTTCTTACCTCCAACGGCATCGTGGCCTGTTTGTTGTCTGCTCACATATTATCACCAACATCATTAAACGGTCTCCACATGCCCAGGATCAATGCCACATGGTAATGAAATGTTAACAGCTGCAACCAAATTTGTTTTTCCTTTTTAAAAATTCTTCAGCTATTATTTTATTTTCTCTGTTAGACTTTTGTTCCATGCTTAGTATTTTTCGGAGTCAGCAGAATACGTTTTAAGTATGCACGCTTGGTGTGCAGTGGCCCGCCATGAGTTTGCGGGGCACTCATTCCAGGCGATGGAGCGTCTGCATGTGCGTAAGCTTCGCTTCCTGGTACGGCCTGTGCGGCCCCGTTCTGCCATATTGCCTTCTCCTCCTCAGTCTCATAAGGCTCTGTTATTGTTTTGGCTTTAAACAGAAACCGTATTGGATATTTTTCTTGCCAGCGACCCCTTTTCCTCTTCTGCATCGCTCTGCTTCTTTCTGGGGTCAGATATTTTTTTTCTTTGCACCAAAAAGAAAGTTCTTCAATATTTTCATAGTGTAAAGTCTGACAGAAATAAATCCTCTCAGATTTATTGTTCCAGGAGCACCTGTGTTTCTCCTTTAGCTTTAGAGTAATATTTTCCCTGAGCGAAACATGCACCGAGCTTTCTGTCACGCCATTGTCCCTGCTCACCTGTGCGTGCGGCCCTGGGGGAAAGCCTCCCCTCTGCTTGCCCCAGCTGCTTTTAATATTTTCTCTTTATTTTGGGGAGGAGAGGAAGAGCCATTTGCTTGGACTTGCTAAGTCTTCTGAGGTGTTCCCGTCTCTGAGTTGGTGCTTGTCTTCCTTTGGAAAGTTCTAGGTTATCATTTTTCAAAATGGCTTCTGTCCCATTCTATTAAAATCCATATAATAGCCATGTAGTTCTAAGGCTGTTTTTTTTTGATTTCCATTTTATTATCTGTGTCTTTTACTTTAGACCCTGTACTATGGCTTTATTTCAAGTCCGAGAATTCCGTGTTGTGCTTGAGCTGTCCAGCGAATTTCATTTAAAAAAAAAATTTCGAGGATTGTAGTTTTCACACTTAGAATGAATAATTTGTAAGCTCCTCCCACTGTAATCCACTCCTTTATATTATTTTCTGCTCTATTTCCTGTAGCAATTTTGAAGTCCATTCGTTAATAACATTGAAATTATCTATTCATCTGTTCCTAATGTCTATTTTATCTCTTGCTTTCTGAATAATTAATTTTCTCTTTTAACTCGATTTATTTATGTTATGGCCGTCTCACCTTGGCCTGGGGGTGGGGCTGACGCAGCATGTGGTGCTGGGGCTCGAACCATGGTCCCTGCGGTGGCCTAAGCAGGCGATTTAGACCGCTGAGCCATCTCGCCGGCCCCTGAATAATTTTCAGTCTATGCCCAAACTTATGCCTAATCCATTGCTGTTATCTGATAAAGAAGATCGCACAGTGCTGTGTTTCGTTCTCCTAAACTTCCTATTTTCATGCAAGTTTTTCACATATTTGTATATAACTGACTATGGCATGGAGCCATGCATTAGCTATTCATTTTCAGTTTTATTATCCTGTACCTTCTGTCTGGAAATGATGATACCGACCTACCTATTTTTTAAATTAATTAATTAATTAACTAATTAATTTGATACAGGGTCTCACTGCACAGCTTGGATTCACAGTGATCTTCCTGTCTCAGCCTCCCCAGCTCTAATATTCACAAATTGTACGTAAGTTCCAGTTCTCCTCCTAATCTGTAGTCTTGTAAACACAACTGCCGTCCCAACTTTTCCACCAGGATGCCTGAAGAACATCCTAATTTAAATATTTATTAAAAAATCTCTCAGGGGCTGGGGAGATAGCTCCAAGGCACAAGTGCCTGCTGGGCGAGTGCAAGGTTGTGAGTTCAAACCCTGGTCCCACCAAAAAAAAAAAAAAAAAATCTCTCAGAATTGAACCCTAAATCTTTTCCCACAGAATTACCCAATGTAGCAGGTGATTGCTTCAGTGTGTTCAAAATAAAGCACTGCAAGCATCACTGGACTCCCTCTCTCCTTCTCCCTCTTTCTCTCCCTTTCTCCCTCTTGTTCTCCCTCTCTCTACCTCTCTCTCCCTTTCCCTCCTTCTGCCTCTCCCCCTCTCTCCCTCCCTCCTTTGCACTCTCTCCTTTCCCCCTCTCTCCCTCTCCCCATTTCTCCCTCTCCCTCTCCCTCTCTCCCTTTCTGTCTCCCTGCCTCTCTCTCCCTCCCTCTCTCTCTCCCTCTCCCTCTCTCCCTCCCTCTCTCCCTGCCTCTCTCTCCCTCTCCCTCCTCCTCTTCCTCTCTCTCTCTCCCTGTTTCTGCCTCCCTTCTCCTACCCATATCCAGAATCTTGCCACTTTTAACCTTAAAATACTTTCAGACTTGAAATAAATGCTTCCCACTGTGTCCTGTTACTTGCTTGCTCCTTTTGCCTTGGATTCCTGTGGTAGCTTCCAGCCTGGCTTCTCTGCCCCTCAAAATCTATCTTCTAAGGGAAAAGCGTTCCCCTACAAAGCTGCCCACAACGTGTGTGAACGTTACACTGCACCGACAAGAATTCCTGCTAAACATAGCATTCAGAAAAGCACCCTATCCCCGGAGACACCACTGAAGTTTAATTCTTCTACCAGAAACTTCATCCGCTCTTACTGAAGGACAATGTTTGAACACACCTAGAAAATTGAAGGCGTAAGTGTTTATCAGTTGGAGGACTCAGGACTCAGTACCACAGTTATGTCAGTGACCACAAGTTGGTCCATAAATTTACTTCATTCTCAATAAAAGTTTCAACATCTGTGTGTTCACAGGTGTTGAACATACATCTGAGAGAGAGAGAGAGAGAGAGAGAGAGAGAGAGAGAAGGAGACAGACAGTACTTTGGCAAGGTTTACTTCATACCCCATTCCTAAATTAACTTATGGTACTTTTTGAATAAATAAATATGACGTAACTGTCCTCTAGGAGGTAATAGAGAAGGAAGAGCTCATGGCGGCTGCAGCAGGTAATCACTGACACCCACGTGTAGACATCAGCTAGTTATACGACAGAAGACTCATAAACTGATCTACACACTGAAGTGAAGTGTTTCTCTATTTGTCAGAAGAAACTGTTGAATAATGAAAACTAAGAGAAAGAGAACGCACACCTATTGGTCAGCAGGCTTGCATCCAGAATACATACAAAGATGCCTATTAAAATAGAAGAGGCAATCAATAACAAATGTACCAAGAGACTTTCAAGAAAGTACTGGCCAAAAAATAGCACAAGGGCCAAACAAGAGTTGAAAAAAGATGCTTGATTGTTTTTGAAAAAGCCATGAGTCGGGCTGGCCTGATGGCTCAGCGGACTAAAGCGCCTGCTTAGGCAGAGCGCAGCAGCCGGGGTTCGACCCCCTGGGAGCCATGCCACCCCTGCTCCCGGGGCACACTGAGATGGCGATTGAGACTGGGTATGATGGCGTGCGCCTGTAATCTCAGCGCTTGGGAGGCTGAAGACAGGAGAATCACAATGAGTCTGATCTACATCACAAGATTCTGTAGACCCTGTCCCAAATACAGAAAAGAAAACAGCCACAAATTGACAGAATGCCCGCAGAGTGTGGGACTGAAGAGCACAGCCAGGAGCCAGGGTTGCTGGGGCTGCAGGCTGCGTTCAGGGTCTCCCCACTCGGCTGAGCTAGTGTGTGTGTCCCATTGGGTGGCACGGGTGGGCAGCAAGGCGGGCAGCCCCGAGGACGCCTGTGCCATCAGCTCTGCCGCAAGGCCGAAATCTCCCAGGAAATTAAGCACCAAAGACAGCCGGTTCTCTTGGCCTGTGGTTCAGGGTCATCCAGGACAACACGAGTGACTTCCTGGCTCTGAGCCTCTGGTGAGGGGGGCACTACAAGCTGGCAGTGCATGGCCAAGCAGAACTGCTCACCACGTGAGCCAGGAGGCAGAGAAGGTGGAAGAGGCTGCGGGCCTACAGCGTGATAGGGTGGACGCCAGTGACCTAAGCCATCCCAGGAACCCCCATCCCAAGGGCTCTGCCCCTGCCAAGAACTTATCCTGCGGACTGAGCCTGTAGCACACAGCCCATCGGGGCATACTCATCCCCACGTGACCTGCCCTGCGGAGTATACGGAAGCTCACGTTGATCAGTCAGAGAGCAACAGCGGTGCGCTTGCCAATGTACAGCGTGGGCCGGGCTCCTGATGACTTTGCCTAGCGAACACAGCGAACCTCACGCGGCACGTGGATAAGGCTTCTTCTCTGCAGCTCAGCGAACAACCTTGCTTTCTGCTGGCCTCACGGATGCTCACTGCCACTCTGCTCCCTCTGCTTGCACACCACTTCCGGCTGGGCCCGGAAACTGCAGAGGCTCCTGGGAGAGCCGGCTCACCCCTTTGCCACCCTTTGCCGCATGCTCAGGGCCTTCCCCTGGACCATACCCTGCCCTCTCCACCCTGGGCTGGCTGCGCTTCTGACGCGCTATATGGCTACCGTGGAGCTCCGTGAGGCCAGGACTGCTTGTCTGATTAAGTGCTATATTTTGGGAACCCAGAAGGGACAGAGCTATCATCGGCCACTAGCTTTCCTTCTCCCCTTTCCCAGTGTGGTGCACCTAGAGAGCCACGCTGTCGCGTCACAACTACATCCACCTGCTTCTCCTCCAGAGCATGGGTCTCCATAGCTGGTATTTCCACGGCCATGCAGATGGGCTATGCTGCAGCTGGGGCTGGTCAGAGGCAACGTTGTGCTCACACACAGGAAACAAACCGTGGCCGTGTGCTGCGTGGTCTTGTCACAAAAGACCTAGTGGGAAGCAGGCTGGACGCCGCTCCTGCAGGGTCCGAGTTCTGTCTGCTCAGCAGATGATAATGAAGCCCCCGGCAGAGGGGAGCCGTGTGTGCCAGGCACCCCGGTGAGGTGTTTATGAGTCGTTCAGGGGCATTAGCAGGTTTTGCTCAAATGTGCGTTGAACCGTGTTTCCGCACACTGCACGAAGAATTAAAATACAGAATCTAAACACTTCATGTGCAAGGGCTTATGTGTGATTCTTCTAACAAAGACAGCTGGTTCATGGCCTGGGCTGCTGCATATGGGACCTTTGATTCCCTTGTAAAAAAATGTGACTTTTGGTATAGAAGTTCTCAAGGGCATTGTCACAGACACATAAAGAGAGGGTACTTGCAAATCTTAAGCCAGTGACTTTCTTCAGCCTGTGATAGACTCTGAGGGTTATTTGCTCAGGGACTGGCTGGGCCAAGGTGCATGGTGGTGGCCCCTGAAGTTACTCCCAGGTGCCACTGGAGAGGACACCAGCCTCATGGTAAGTCCTGCTGTGTCCTTTATTAGGGGCATTGACCCTCTTCTGCTGTGGCTATAGCTGGTATGGGATGGAACTGTCACTCTCAGACAGGGCTGGGACTGGCTCATTCATGGAGAAAATGCATTCTTTGTAGAAGGGAACTTGGGAGAGAAGTCGTCCAAAGGATGAAGCCAGAGGGTAGCTTCAACTCCAAGAGTGTGGAGTGCTCTCTCTGCCTGTGGAAAAGAGCCCGAGGGGCCCCAGGCTGGACTCCCAGCTTGTGCTTATCTCAGTGTGGGGAGCGTGTCACACCCTGCCCTTCCAGCCCTGTGTCATGATCTAAGAAACTGGGTGATGTAGCCTCTCCTTCTGTGTTCCCGGCATTTGGGGACAAAGAAGGGTGTGCAGTACGAGGACAGCCCAGAGACGTGGTCAGCAGGTGGGCCATCTGGAGTGGTGGCCGGTTCTTTTGTGGCTATTTGGGTGTGGCAGCAAATGGTTTTGTTCCACTTAGCCAGTATGATTTTGCAGAAATAAACCACAAGCCCATTGCTACGTCCAGCTATTGCAGTGAACATGCGCACACCTGTGCTGAGGCTAGGGGTCAGTTATTGGAGGGAAAGGCAGCAGTTGATTCTGAGCAGCACATTCCTGGATCTTTCTTGGAGAGACTTGGACCAGGTCCTGGTGATATTCCTGCATAGATTAGTGAGAGAGACAGAGGAAGAGAGGATGAAAAGAAGGAAGGAAGGAAGGAAGGAAGGAAGGAAGGAAGGAAGGAAGAGAGGGAGGCCTAGAGGAAGGGAGGGAGGACCAGGGGAAGGGGGAAGGGAAGCAGCGAGGAATGGAAGGAGGGAGGAAGCAAAGGAGGAGGGATGTTCTAGCTGGAGATTTGATCAGTTTTTCATCCTGTCTTAGCAGTAAGCATAGCAAAGCTTCGTGACAGTTGTTCCTTTTCAAATGAAATAATAGGCAGCGAATTGCACAGCCCGAGGAGCACGTGCAGTGAGAAAGCACAGGATTATTTTGATTTGCCCACTGCATGGCCTGTCTAAAGCAGTGACTGCAATTTAAAAGCAGGGCCCGGCGTGCAGCCGTGCACATGGCACAGCCTGGGTGAGAAGAAGACAGTGGGGTTGCAGGGAGTTCAGTCAACGGGGAGAGTCTCAGCACTGGCTGAGGGGACCCTGAGGGTCCTGCAGGGCGGACATGGGGCCGGGGGGTGTCTGCTGTGGTCACCTGCGGTTCCAGCTGGATGGCTTGCTGGGCCTGAGCCTGTGTACCCCCAAGTCTTTCCTTCCCTCCCTCTGGGAAGACCTGGCTGGCTGCTCATTGCTAGGCTGAAATGCGTCTTCCCTGACGTTTACAATGCAGTGATCTCCGTCCTCCAGAGAGGCAGCTGCCCATGAGACGTGCTGCAGCTTTGTGAGGTATTTAAACTGCAATTGTAACCCCTGGGTGTGCTCGCACACACCCATAGTACCAGCACTCAGGAGCCTGAGACAGGAGGATCACCGCGAGTTCTAGACCAGCCTGCGCTACAAAGTGAGCTCAAGGGCAGCTTTCACTGCATCACAAAAACCTGTGTCAAAAAAGACAATTAATCAATCAATTGATCAATTGAAATCCTATCAGGAGGGCAGCACACTGCAGTCCTCAATGGACCAGCCCACATCTAGGGGATTCCACACAGTGGCCACTGCACTGAGGGCCACGTCTCTCTGGGGGGCAAGGAGAGGACAGAGAGGGTCACTTGCATGAGTCCATGTGGCCATGCAGGGGACAGCTTAGGCTCAGTGCCCTCTACCGAGTGTGGCCACAGGGGCTCACACACATGCTGGGACAGCTTCACATACATCTACGCACAGCAAACTCATCGAGTGAATTATTTTGTTAGAACAACAAACACAACAGTGCAGACACACCATCAGTGGAAGAACCAATCAATGACACCCCAAAACAATACCTGAAAATAGCGCTGATGATGTAAGAGCAGCTGCCCCATGGCGAACGTCCTGTGTGGGAACTCAGTAGCCAAAGAGCTTGCCCTTGTACTGATTTCAATTAAACAGGCTGACAATTTCTCACAGCAGATAGCTGGTCATCACTCTTCAGAGGAGAGTTCTGCTCATAGTTAGCGTGCTTGCTATGTAGGCAATGTGAAAGAGTCCAGAGAAAAAGCTGCCAAAACCGTTAAGTGCATCCACCAGAGTGAGAGGCCACAAAATTAACACATGAAACCCAGGTCTAGCTTCACACACTAGCGAGAAAGGATCTGAAAAAATTAAGACAACAATGCAATGGACCATAGCAGCAAGCAGGTTAAAAAGGTCAGGGAGGAATGGAACCAAGGAGACAGAGGACTTGGGCTCTAAAATCTTAGGATAATGCTTTAAAGACATTTAAAAAGTGAGGTGACTTTCTCTTTTAGTGGTTTGGAAAATTTAAGATGTTAATATGACAGGAAAGTGAGCTATGGATTTAGCACAGTCTCTGTGAAAATCCCAGCACATTGCTTTGCAGAAACAAAACTGAAGCATCCATCCTAAAACTCACATGAAATCTCAGGGGTCCCAGGCCTGCCAAAAGATCTTGATGAAGAATACATTCGGGACTCTCACATTTTCTAATTTTAAAGCTTACCACAAAGCCATATCAATTGGGCTGGTGAGATGGCCCAGAGATTTAAATCGCCTGCTTAGGCAAGCTTAGGCAACTGCAGGGACCATGGTTTGATCCCTGGCACCCTGTGCTACACCAGCCCCACCCTCAGAGCAGGCTGAGCCAGCCATTTTTTTTTTTAAAGCAGTATCAGTAGACAGTATGGTTTGCTGTATCACAAAGATGGATAGAGCAGTAGAAGACCGATGCAAAAGTGAGAAAGAAAACACTTTTCCTTTGCCAAGGTTCTTATATTAACTCTACAGCTATGAATCTGGAAAAACTCTTTCTTTATGCATACAATATTAAACATTAGAGAATAATCTATGAGTACCTACAGAAACCACTGAGACCTACGGCGGTATGACACAGGGTAAAGTAGGACATTGCGGTTGAAACAGCACAAGTACTTAAAACATTGACAGAAGAATAAAATCACCTTGCTCTAATAGGAAATAAGAGGAATAGAGCTTCTAGAAGCAAACCCTTGTCTCTGTGGGGAAGTGATTCTGAAAGCGGCGCGGAAGTACTTGATGGGGAATACGCAGGCTTTCCAAACAATGCTACTAGGAAGCTGGATGGCCACACCCCAACATAAAGTCGCACTTTCATTTTACTTCATGTACACAAGTTAGCTTATAATGAGTCAAAGACCTAAGCAAACTTTTGGTTGGGGAGATACAGGAGAAAAACTTCATAGTATTTATTGGATTTGGTAATAATATCTTCAGTATGACATCCAAAAACACAAGCAACAAAAGAAAAACAGAATACAGATTATACTTCAGGATCCCAGTCATTAAAATTAAAAAATCCTTGTCGAAGGACATAATTAGCAGAGCAAAATGTCAAGCATGGAGTGGGAAAAAATTATACATATTTATATAGATATAGCTATAGATATGGTACAGAGTTTCACTATGAAGCTCTGACTTGTAGTGATCCTCCTGCGGAAAGACATTTCTTCCTTGCTTCCTCACACCTGGCTTGAGTATGCTCCTTTACTTCGCGTGGGACCGAAGGGGTTGCCCAGGTTGGCTATTCTGAGGAGATAGGATGTGTGCTCCAGCCGCCGTCGCGGCGCTCAGAGACGCCAGAGTGAGCCGGTGGTCACGGTCAGCGTCAGCTCGCAGTTCGGATAAATAAAAACTACAAAAGCAAGGTCTTGTGACTTATAAAATACAAAGTCAAATTTGGAAAGGAGAGCCAAAATGGAACAACTTCTGCCATGCAGCTGCTAACATGGTGATGGATTTTTTAAAAAAAATTAATAGGCCCGGACATTGGCTGTTTGTCCTGCGGCTGCCAGTTGCTGCTCTAATCATCAAGAGGGGCTCCTTGTAGCCACACTGCACGTTGAACTGGGTGCTTTGAAAGCAAAACAAGATAATAAAACCTGGAAACACTTGAAAGTTCAAGCGGCTCACAGCAAATGTTAATTTTATGATAAAATAACACAAGTGGTCCAAGAAAGTGAAGGTGGAGGAGGCTCATTGCTTTCCAAGGTTCTTGCAACAATAAAAGCAGTGCACAGGACTGACGTGATGTTGTACCCGAGATCCTGCTGTCCCACTGTCCGGCTGTGCCGTGGCCAGCACAGCTTCGGGTTCTGGGGTTCTGGATGTGCATAGGTGGGGCTGCAGCATACCAGGACCGTCACAGGGCTCCTCAGCCATGTGGCTGCCTCTCTTGGGCCTCCTTGGTTTTCTCTGGGTTATTGAAGTTAGCTCTCTCAGTTCTGGGGACCACAGAGTCACCCTCCGCCTGGCACACAGAAATAAGGTTGCCAGGCTCCCACATCAGACCTCAGCCTGGGGTCCTACAGGCTTTAGGCTACCCTGGGGTCTCCCCAAGAGAACTAGGCTCAGCTCAGTCCTCCAGGTGTCCCCAGTGAGAGGAAGAGACCGGGAAGCTGGTTCACATCCTGCCCAGCCCCAGGCAGCGTGGGGCTGTCTGTCTGCTGGGCTTTGATGAAGACATTTTTTAAAAAGTAGGCTTTACTACTTTGAGATACATTAAAAAAAAAAAAAAAAGTGGAAAGAGAGCTATAGAGGTAATTGCTGTACTGGGATCAATTGTTTACCTCTGTGGTCACCAGAAAAGTCATCTTTGGAGTGCTTGACCATGACAGAAAGAATTAAGGTCCCTGAAATAGCTGTTCTGGGAGCTGCACTTCTCTGCGTATGCTGACGGCACCCTGCCTCCTATCCAGACTGGATTTAAATGGGTTCAAGTTGGCTGCTCCCCCAGTGACATTTCTGTTGCCTGATTCACTACCGAAGTGCAGGCTCTTGTATCCTTTTAAGACCTACAGTGAATGAAATAGCATATATATATATATATATATATATATATATATATATATATATAATTTCTGATTAGAATCAACTGCTGATTTGCAAACCATTTCAAATAAACATGGCATCACATGCTTGTATTTCCAAGGCTTTGTGAATGATAGATCATTCGCTTCAACTGTTTATGAACTTACAGTAACCATATGTCATTGTCAAGGTGATGAGCCGAGCCCTTAGGGGGACCTGACGTCCCACTTTTCCCCACACTGAGAGGCCACTGCTGGCTAAAACTGGACAATTCTTAGAAAACTGAGACTTTTGGCCTCCCATGCTTTATGTGGCCTCATGGCACCTTATTGCAACAACGCATAGGAACATTCACTGCCGAAGAACCAGTGAGTCCCAGAGCCTGGCTGGGGGTCTGGGCGGCCACCAGAAGGATTTTGGCTAAGAGTTGGGACACCTAGCAAGCAAGACTGTGAGCAGTGAAAGCCACCCCCCCCCCCCAAGCCCTAAGGATCCGCTGGCCTGGGTGCCTGGAAGGCTTATAGGGGGCAGGGAGAGGGTGTTTTTCTGGAGGAGGAGGAGGAGGGCAAGGAAGAAGAGGAAGAGATGGAAGAAGAAGAGGAGGAGGAAGCAGGAAGAGGAGCGAGTGGGAGAGGAGAGGGGAGAGGAAAAGGGGGGAGGGGGAGGAGGAAGAGGGGAAGAAAGGGGACAGAGAGGGGGAGTAAGAGGAGGAGGAGGGGGAGGAGGAAGAGGAGGAAGAGGGTTTTACATACTTCTGACTTCTGACCTGCTCAGTTCCCGTCACCAAAGCCCACACCCTTCTCATAGGCACCCACGCTATACACTTCTAGTGGAAGTCTAGGGACCTGTGCGCTGTTTGCTGGGGCTCTGGGGTGGCCAGAAGGAACCCAAGGCTAACATGGGAGAGTACAGGTACACCAGCTCGGATGAACGCTACTAGGAGGTCGTTGCAACCCGCTAGAGACCCAGCGGTAGAAACCCAAGCCCAAGTCTGTCTCTCACCCGTGGCAAACGGAGAAAGAATAAATGAGGAAGCAATGCGGGCCCGAGGGCACGCAGCCTGGTCTGCGCTGTGTGGGAAGCAAGCCAAGTCCTTGGTGGGCAGGGCAGAGACACCTGAGGGGGACCCTGCAGGAGGGGGACCAGAGGGTAGCTCAGGAAAGGAACAGAGAGGTAGTCCTGCTGGGCCAGGACTGAAGTAGGCATGAGAGGGACCCCAGACGGCACAGGGCTGGTGGGCGCAAGCGGGAGGCTTGGCCTCTGGTCTACTCTCTGGGCTCTGGGTGGAGCGGGGCAGCGTTTGGTGGGCTTTGCCCAGGATGACCTAGGGTGAAACAGAGAAGGAAGAAGATGCAGCTGAAATGAGAGCATCCCCGCATTAGTGAGGGCCAGCCAGGACAGGCTGGCAACAGGGACATGGTGCACCCCAGTCGGACACAGGGCCATCTTGGAGATGAGAAGGTTGACAACCGCTGCCATGAGGAGCGCGGAAGTGCAGGAACCGAGGTCCTCTCCGGGGCGTTTGGGAGAAGCGCTGGACCGAGGGAACAGATCTTCACGGTGGTCTGGGAAAGCGGCAGGTCTGGGTGGGAATGGAGGGTGAGGGCTCCGCGTGGCTCCTTGGTCAGCATCCCGCCACAGAAGGGGCGGGGCCTCTGCTTTGACTCGGGGGCTTGGCCTATGCTGCCACAATTCACAGCAGGCCAAGCAGCCTCCCTAGTGTGTGTAGATTAAAGTCTTACCAGAAGGAAAGTCAAGAGCCTGGTACAGAACTCCTCAGTGACACCAAGATGTCAGCAGATGGACTGAAATGCAGGCAGCACCCTCTTTCCTGGGGAGCCCCGAGGAGCAAGCCATGGCCTCGTTCTCCTTGGAGGCGGAGCTTCCTGGCTCATGTTCTCTCTTCTGACTTCAGAGCCAGCAACGGTATGATGTCTTCACTTCACAGGACACTCCTGTTTGTAGCAGCAGCACAATTTGCCACAGCTACATCTTGGAAACATCTTAAATGTTCATCAACTGAGGAATGGACTAAAAAAAATAATGTGGTATTTTATACAGTGGAGCGCTGCTCAGTTATAAAGAAGAACTGGAGGCTTTCGTAGGTAAGTGGATGCAACCAGAGACCATACTCGTAAGTGAAAGAAACCAAACTTCTATGGGTAAACACCATATTGTCTCCCAGGTGTAAGAAACTGAAAGATAAATAAGAACCCGAAAGTATAATAGATATCGTGAAAGGGAAAGAAACTGCTGAAAAATAATGAGCTGGCATGGCAGAAAAAAGAAAACAAGAAGAGGAACGAAAGACAAAGATAGATAGACAGATAGATAGATAGATAGACAGATAGACAGACAGATAGAGATGGCATAGATATACATGTAGATGTAGATACAGACATGGAGGCACACACATAGGATAGCTAAGATAATTGTATTACTAATTTCCATTAGCTCATTAAAAGGAACAGCCAGTGCTTATATTGTTTGAACAATTTTCCATGCCTTTGTCTGGTCATCTGAGCACTACTTTGAAGATAACAATTTGCAATATAACCACCACTGTTAACTTCCTATTATTTTGCTTAAAATTCTGTATCCTTTTCTTGTCTTTTTCTCTCCAAATAAAATAAAACAAAACAACAGAGCCAGCAATGGCCAGAAGGGCCCCGGTCACCTGATGCCACTCTGACCTGCCTCCCTTGTCTCCTTTCCAGCTCCTCTGTTGCCTCCCATTCTGCGAGGTTGCTGGGCTCACCGGGACAGTCCTTGCTTCCCCCTTCTTGAAGTCAGAGGCACAGCAACCTTGGGTCCCCCCCCCTTCCCTCTACTCCGTTGTGCAGCAAGCGCACCCATAGGCGCCGGCTGTAGGGAGGCAGCACTGTCCTCCCTGCCACTATTTTGGCTTAGGGGGCTGAATGAAGGGGCTGACTGAGTGGAGGGGACATCCTGTGGATGGGAAGAGAGGGAGGAAGAGTCCTCTGTCAGGTTTTCAGGATTCTGGCGTGGCTTCTTCACTCTGAAGCTCACCAGGGACCCTCAAGGTCCGTGGTCCTCAGCCCTCAGTGACCGGTCAGTATCAGTGCTGTAGGCAAGCTCTCTCTCTGCCTGGGAGCTGGGGAGCTTCCACCCTTCCCAGATCAAGAGTCCTTGCCATGGGACAGCTTGTGGTGTCATTTGCTTCGAAACATTTGTGCAATTGCTAACAGTGAAAATGCAAATAAACAGCAGCTCTGCGCACACTGGGTTTAACGGCCCTGCGAAACCAGCAGGGGGTCAACTGGCCAGCGGCCCCTCTCTGTTAGGACAGAGGTGGCCATTGTCTGGGCTGTCACCCAGCCCTGAAAACTCGAGCTTATTCACAAGGTTCCCGGTTATCTTTCAACTGCCAAAGGGTGTAATTGAGCATGGAAGGTGTTAATTTCGACAATTCTCTGAGTAAATATTTGTGCTGGTCACAGACAATAGAATCCTGTTGGATACCCAGTGGCCTTTCTCATATTCAACCTGCTATCAATATCTTATCTATTCAGAGATAAAGACAACTCAGATAACAGCTAAACACAGGAATGTGTGGGTTAGAGAGTTACTGTATTTTCTAAATCAAGTGACTTGTGCTTAGGCTATTTGATAAGCAAGGTGGCAAGAAGACTGCAGGTGCCACACAGGGCACCCTCAGTGCCAAGATCCCCGTGTTGAAAATGTGAAGGCCAACAAGCACTCTGGGAGAAACAGGGCCACGGGGAGCTCAGGCACAACACAGCTCGGATGGAGGAGGCCGGCGACCCCCTTTCTATCAGACATCTTGTTATTTAGCCTTTCCTATGGCTCTCACATGCCAGATGTTATCCAGTACGTCCTTTCAGAAGCTTGACAAATCCAAGTGGATTGTCGGCATGCAATCTACTTTCAATCTAATGGATGGTAAGTGAGAAAAATGTCTCTACCGAGGACCTATTTTTGGAAGGGTCTTGGATCTTATCATCTCACTCCTGACGTGAAAGCATAGCCCTGCTCCACTGTCCGCAGATAGCTCCCGCTGAAGGAAGGGGGTAGGCAGCCCATCGATACCACCGAAAACAGCTGCGTGGCCTGGGATGGGAACCCACAGCCTCGAAGAGGCAATGGCCTCTGGTTGTTGTATCCAAAGTTGTGTGCACAAGCCGGTGTCCTCAAAGTTTTACAGTAAAAGTTTGTGCGCTTAAGGTAATCAGTCTCTGCTGCGTGGAGCCTGTGGTAATTTTGTTCCTGTCACCGAAGTAGCCTGGGAGATGGACCGCTGCCTGCCCTGTAATGAAGCACTCGGTCTGAGACAGCTGTCGGCTCACCTGTGTGCCAGCCCAGCCAAAGGCTGGAGAAATTCTCCAATTTAGCAAGCAAACTTAAGTCATTATTAGAAATGACAGGGAAACCTGATGAAATTGTACTTTCAATTGGAAAACAAAATTGCAATCAGACCAACACGATTTCCTCGTGGCCTGACCATGCTAATGCCGGTCGAGACATGGGCAAATGTATTTAAAAGTCATAATGGAGCATTACCATGCGATCTCCTTTCACTGGCCCTTATTAATATAAAACTTCAATTTGCATGTAAATGCGGTCAACTTTCATATCATCAAAATACATGAGGCCTGGGAAAGTAATGAATTGAAGTTGGGTGCAGCAATTACTGACGTTTATAAAGAATTTTAAAGAGGTCAGTCCAGCCTTGGCTGAGAAAATGGGGAAATCAACAGGGAATATTGTCAATATAGCAGCTGGGGGAGTTGGAGGCAGTCCCAGGTGCTGGGTGCCAGAGGGTGATTAATCGAGAGGGATCGTGTCTGCACTCACGGGCGAGGCGCGGACCGACCCAAGAGCACCGCTGCAGAGAGCAGCAGGCGAAGGTCCTGACCAGTCCATCGGTCCTCTGGGGCTCCTGGGCTGGGGGACCAGCAAGTGCTCAGGACCAGAGAGGCAGGAGCTCAGTTGGGCTCCAGTCCTGTCGAGACACTCAGTAGCTGAGGTGAGTTTAGCCTTCTTCCCTCCTGCGTGGTCCCAGAGCTGCTGGGATTCTAACCAGGCTGGAGCTCATGAGGTTGCAGAATCCAGGTAAACTGCCCTGCCCTGTTGTGCTGTAGTGGAAATTTATATGTTGGCTCATTTTTGTTATCAAAAAATTTTATCTGGGCTGACGTCTCATAAATCCTCCTCCATGTACAGTGATTTGGAGGATTTCTTTTGCCCATTTGTACAAACAAGTTAGCAGGCCACATAATTTTAAATGTGCCTGGGAGAGATCGATACTGAGATAGAAACACAACTCTGATTTTAGGGTGTTGAATTATCAGAGGAGCAGGGTCGGAGAGCCTCTCAGGAAGCTCCAGCCGAGGCCCCCACAGCTCAGGATGCAGGCAGGACCAGAAGGGTTCAGCCTGCTGCAGCAGCGGGTATGGGCAGGGGCAGGGGCTGGTATCTGGGGCTGGGCATCTGCGCCCTATCCAACCTCGGCAAGGCATTGCTGCTCCCGAGCCAAGAGGCAGCACCTGCTTGCTGTGAATGCAGGCTGCCTCAGACCCCAGCGGCCCTGCCGAAACGCCCGTGGGTCCGCTGCTGCTGTAACCAGGATCCAGGGAGGTCTCCTCTCTCAGTTTGGGGGAGTCACCCTCTAGCCAGGTGCCATGTCCTCTCTGCCAGCTGCCCGAGCCTTCACGCGTGTCCCCGTGTCCGGCTCCATTTATTTGGGGGCTTTTTAATATTTCTTCTTTGTGACTGCACTAGAGCATGGGTATTCCTCCGCCTTTAGAGCTTCACAATGTATGTTTGTGGGGCTGGGGTCATAGTTAAGTAGAATAAGCACGTACTTGGCAAGCGCAAGGGCCTGAATTCAATCCCAGGTTAAAAAAAAAATGGTGGGGGCTCGCTAGGTAGCTCAGTTGATTAAAGCACATGATTTGGTAGTCTGTCAGGTGCCAGGGACTGTAGTTCGATCCCCACCTCCACATGGAGCTTGAGACCTGCCTTTAAGGCAGCCTGAGCCAGCCAAATACATACATACATACATACATACATACATATATACATATATACATGCATATACATACATACATACACACATACATATATACACACATACATACATAAAATTAAATTTTAAAAAACCCTACAATGTATGTTTGCCTCCACAATAGACCCACTGTCTTTAAAATCCAGCTTCTGACAAGAGGTTTGAGGTCCAGAAGCGGGTCCTGCTGAAGTTCCGCATGAACAACGAAATCACACCAGTGGCACCCCACAGCCCCGCATGCCAGCCTTGGCCAGGACCTCAGCCGGGAAGACCTGTTGTTCCTTTGGTCAGCAGAGGCCCCAGAATCCCCCGGGGCTGTGGGGAGGAAACGAAGTGCAGAAGTCTCACACAGCCAGGGAACTGAGCAGGGCCCCTCAGCACCCTCTCCTGCCTGAGCGGTGGATGGATCATCCGTTAGACAGCATTTTCTGAGGGCTGTGACACAGAGCGTATATATTTTCCTGTCTGTAATATCATTTCTAAGATCTCTCTCATGGTGTGGTCTAGCTAAAGATTTGAAGGTTAGAGTGCTTCTTGGGCACTCAGGAAGGTGTCCGTTCCAGGCAGACATGGGGGCCATGGCAGTGCATTGTGGGACATGAGGTCAGGACCCCAGAGAATGGGCAGTGGGTGACGAGTGGGGGGTGTGCACAGGCTGGGCACCCAGGGGCAAGCAAGGCTGAAGGGGAGGTGCTGCGGCTGAGCCATGCAGGCGCCCTCGGGTGGAAGCCTGCGCCTGTGGTGTCCCAGGAGGACACGACAGTGTCACACAGACACAAAGCAAGCGTGCAGATTCTGGTCGCTTTGCACCTTCCTGAACTCATCTACCCTCAGAAGCTCCAACATCAGAAATACGGACTTTGGAGGTCAAGTTTCCAACACACTGCTCAGCCGCCGGAAGTGACACATGGAAATGCTGCAGGAACACTGGTCCTCTGCGTGTGTGGTAGGGGGGTTCCCCTGAGGGCGGGCCTCTGCCTGCCTCCCAAGCATGATTTTACTTCACTTGCTGGTCTTTCGCTCATCAGTGACCACTTTATGGAACTCGGGACTCACAAATTCATTTCCCTTCCACGGAAGAACTGAGGGCTGATGTTCAAGCGCAAACAGAAGGGACGACGTGGAGGGATCGAATCATTGAAAGCCTGAATCAATTTGGGGGGCGGCTGGAATTCTGTAGTTCTCAGCTTTTCCTCTTCACTTAAAAAAAATGTGAATTCCCATGAACTCAATAAGCTGTGGTCCAGCTAGGAAGGCTTCTGGAAACACAGTGGCTACTGTCATGTGGAACAGCCTATAAAAAGGCTGGGCTTTTTACCCTAGGGAACTAACCAAGACAGAAACGGGCTGTTCATCCACTTCTTGGATTTTTTTTTTTTTTTTTTTTTTTTTTTTTCTGGAACTGGGGTTTAAACTCATGACCTTACACTTGCCAGGCAGGTACTTGTGCCACGAGCAATCTCCCCGGCCCCCAATTCCTAGATTTTAACTGGTGAATGTGTGTCCACAGCCAATTTGGGTTCTGACAAAGTGCTCACTAAATATTTAAGAGCAGAATAGCACACACTTGTTTTTTACCCCCAGGATTTCCTAATTTCTACTTATGCAAATACATAGATTAATAATAATATTTTCTCACAAAATGGTGCTTAAAAATCGTGTTTTAGTTTCGTATCAGGCCTTAGCCTCAGACACAGTTCCGCCACATCACTGATGTTCCTGGTGAGCATGGTTTTCTAATTGCTGCCTTCTCTTCCCTCTGCCCCGAGTCTGCCTTGGGTCCTGCCTAGTGTGGAACAGGTACTAGGAAACCTGCTTTGCTATCTCCCCTCCAGCATGGACCACAGATCACCCAAGTAAAGTCCTGGTGCTTGCGTAGTGTGGGTGCCAGGATGGGCAGGTTGGCAGAAGGTGTGGGGACTGGGGAGGCTCGGTAGCTTCTGGAGATGTGGCCTGCCTGGTGATGTCCTGGAGAAGATGGGCAGAGTGTCACAGACAGGGTGCAGGGCTTGAGTTACATCCAGCAGACACCAGAGCACCTCTAACCAGAGCTGGGCCTCCTTCCTGAGGGCCTAGGGATGGCCACTCAGCACTTCTCATGGTGTCCCTCAGCCCGCACTACAGAGGAGGCCACAGGGCTGGTTCAGGTCCTTCTGGGCCCTCAGAAATGATGCTATTCCAGTCTCATTTGACTTTGCAGCCTGGTTCCCATGATTCACCTTGCTGTAGGTCCAGTTCTTCAAGGAATTAGATAACAGATCCCAGTCTCAGAGAAGTACTGGCTCACAGTCAAACACCACTGATGCTCGAAGATGCAGGGACGACGGTGTCGACCCAGGTGCAGCGTGGAGCAGCAGCAGTGGCCGCGCTTGCCCTCGGGGAGGCCAGTGGGAAATTAAAACAGAACGGCTGCATCTCACTCCTTGGCTAAGCAGTCTGCACTGGCTCGTATTAGCCACGGAGAAGGACAGAGCCCTGCAGCCCCTGAGAGTGGGATCGCCAGCTCTAGGGTTCTATCCTGCTGACTCATTTGGACTCCCAGGGATGCTTCCATCACTGGAGACTGTGGATGGGGTTTTGACTCACTGAGGGGATCTGAGAATGGTGGGCCTGCAGCTGCCTGCACACACCACAGACGATGTCCCAGAACTCTTCAAGTTGGTAGTGCTACGAACTGCTTGCAAGGGTGGGATGGCAGTTGCAGTGGTTCCTATTGGTTGTTTGTTTTCCTTTATTTCATTTTATAGACAGCGTCCCCTTACGTACTTCAACTTGACCGCGATGCCCCTGCCTTCTTCTGCCAAGCGCTGGGACTACAGGGGTGCACCACCACACATGGCTGGATCGTGTAGGGTGGAGGGAGTTGGCTGGAATCAAGTTGGACCAGACCGGAACCATGTGTGCCAGGCAAGAACACAGCCATGGTAGGTTCTGGGAGACCAGGGATGCTGACCTGCTGGTAGAGGGAGAACACGTTGCTGCCTTGCCCCCCACCCCCAGGCGCCTGTTTGTGCTAGGAAAACTCGCTGTGGTGCCAGTGCTTGAAAACAACAAGCACTGCTTACCTTATGCCTAGAGGCTGACGATCTCAAAGGAACCCTGCCTTTGGAGAACGATGTTCGCCTTTTCTGGCCTCTCGAGGCCCCTCACTGCGCATGTGCGAGCATTACTCTCCCACTCTGGCTCTCCCCTCGGCTTTCACAAGGAACTGGTGATGAAACTGGACTGACAGACGTCCTGCGGCAAGGCTAGATGACGGTGACCTCGGCGACCTGCAGTAAGGTTAGACCATGAGCCGCCTGGGTTCCACCCCAGCCCCGGATGCACGGCTCTCCCTGGGACTTGGCACGCATGTGAACGCAAGGGCCCCAGCTAGGGAGCACATCTGCGGGTCACTGCTCTGCCTGCCACACGCAGAAGGCTGTGGGTTTCTGCTTCGTTGCTACACTGGGGACTGAAAGCAGGGCCCATGCACTGAGCTGCATTCTTGTCTCTTTCTAATGATTTTATTTTAATTGATTCCTAATGTACTAATCTGCACCTTCTGGGCACCTGGAGAAATAAAATGAACATTTCAGTTTATCTTTGGAGAACGGGCAGCTTTTCGAGATCATTCTGTAGGCTTCTGTGTGATCGGATGTTGCCACTCAGGTTAAGGAAAATTTGCAAATGGGCTCAGGAAACAATTTCCACTCTCCTATTTGTTGTGCGTGTTATTATTATTGTGATAGTGTGTCTTTATTTAAGGCAACAATGTATGCAAAAATCTTTCTTTTACAAAAGATTGAGAATTTTTTTCTGGTAGCAAGTGAAATATTGAAATATAAATATTTTATACCCTTAGGTCTGAAGACATGAACTCAGACATTTGTTTTGCAATTATGAATTTTAAACGATTTTTGTACTTTATCAAAGGTACACTCGCACTTTTTAAAAGGCGGTGGCATAAAAAATGCAGGCGGAAAACAGACGAACTCATGAAAAGTATTCAGAGGCACAGCCCTTTAAAAGAAATATTGGGGGCCAGGGAGATAGCAAGCACAAGGACCCACGTCTGAACGCTGGTACCACAAACCGTGGCATTCCTGCAGTGCAAGCCACTGAAACTGGTCTTGGTGGCTCAAGCCCGTAACCCCAGTACTGGGGAGCCTGAGACAGGAGGGTCACTGCAAGTCTGAGCTGCTTAGTGAGACCGTGTCTCAAGTTAATTAATTAATTAATTAAGAAGTATCGTATTTGAGTATCAGCATTAATGAGGGAGGAAACAGCAACTTTTCTCCATTAGCTGACAACGACCGATGCTGAGTCAATGTGATCAGTCGGCTCATCAAAAGATCAATTATACAGTGTAATTCTGCCTAATTTGTTGGCATTTTCCAATGCCAACAAAAATTTTCAGACTTCAGGCTAGCATGAAAATGTATGCAAGTTGGCTCAGTGCAGAATTCAGATGGAGAAAGTTCTAAAACCAAACCATTTCACTGTTCTTATAGCTCTGAGGTACAAAAAGATCAAAATTTCCTTTTCCTTTCAATATATTCTACATTCTTATGAAAAATTCACAAAACAATAGATGAATAGCTTGAACTATATTTTCTTTCATAACACAGGTTGTTTTTTTTAGCAGGGGTCAGCAGGGGAACCCAGTCACATGACCTGTGTTATAGTGCCTGGAATGATGGTGAAAGAGGTGAAGATCAAAGAAATTATCTGTCCTGGGCCTGCCATGCTGGCCCCATGTTGGGGTGCGCTGAGACTGGCAATTGAGACTGGGCATGGTGGCGTGCACCTATAATCCCAGCTCTTGGGAAGCTGTAAACAGGCAGATCACTACAAATCTGATCTAGTAGTGAGACCCTGAACACCCTGTCCAGTGGTTCTCAACCTTTCTAGTGCCATGACCCTGCAATACAGTTCGTCATGTTGTGGTGACCCCAAAGCAAAAACTAATTTTGGTGGCTACTTCAAAACTAATTTTGCTACAGTTATGATTCAGAATTTAATAAATAACATTTTCTGATGGCTTTAGGTGACCCCCGCTGGGGTTACAACCCATAGGTTGAGAATGACTGCTGTAGACCCTTCCCTAAAATAATAATAATAATAATAATAATAATAATAATAATAATAATGGAACAGCATGTACAAGCTGTCTTTTTCAAATGTGAATAAGAAAATAGCAATTTTCACATCCTGACCTCAATTTCATTTTAAAACTATGCTTCGTCTCTGGTCAGATCCATACTCCACACACACGGGAAGCGCTGCTGAGCAAGTCGGCTGACAGCTCCCCACCAGGCTGTGGGGTGGGGCTGAGAGCTGCAAAGCTTCCAGGATGGGATCCTGCCCGTCTGGTTGGCTAGAATTTTGTTAACATGGATCACAGTGTTGCTGAAACATGATTATTTTAGTCCTTTTCTCTCGTTGCTGTGACAAATACCCGGCACCCAAAATGAAGGAAGGAAAGGTTTATTTAGCTCACAGCTACTGGAGGTTTCAGTCCATACTCGGCTAACTCCAAGGCTGAGTGGAAGAGGGCAGAGAGCATCTAGTTCATGCCTGTGGGACAGCAACAATTGTGACAGAGGCAACCGACCAGCCAGGGCAGCAGAGAGGGAGTCTGTTTCTCTGTCTCTCTTATGTTACATTCAGGCTCTCTGCCTTAGGCCACACCCATAACCCCAGCAGTATTAAGATCCATAATCCTAGCCATACTAAGACACATCATCCCAGTGGATTGTGAGTTAGTCTCAAACTCTAGAAGTCCCTGCCCCACGATTGCATGAGGCTTTGAGGGGGACAACTAGACACAAACCATTACAATGATACATATCCGTTAGCTGAGCAGAAATCACTGGTGTTGGAGGCGGTGTGACAGATCAGATAGCGGTGTGATAGATCAGACAGCGACTCTGATCACTGCTGGATCATGGGCCTGCCCCAGAGCAAGGCTCTGGGAGGGCGCATGCAAGCTGATTCCTAGAAGCTCTCAGTGTACCAGGGGCCAGGTCTGCTGAGGCAGCTGCTCCGTCATTGGCCATGAACCCCAAAGGCAAGGAAGCCGGCTCCTTTCCTGTTCTGCCTCCTCCTTTGCACTGACAGGAGAGCAGTGCCTGGTCGACAATGGATAAGCTTATGGGCCACACATAAACTTGTATCATCGATTCACCTTCCTGTGCTTGTGACTAGAAACTGTGACTTCATTTGTGCAGTGATATAATGTAATTGATGCCCTACTGTATGAACGACCCAATTGCCTCGCTTTGTTTTGTTTTGCCTTTGGAGACAAGGTCTCCCTGTGCAGTTCAGACTAGCGTTGAACTCAGGCAATTCTCCTGCCTCAGCCTTCCAAGTGCTAGGGTTATAGACATGTGCCACCATGTCTGGCTCAAAATAACCCAATTTTTAAAGAGAATCTAATTTTTTTCCACAGAACTGAGGCCCCATTTCTTGCTTAATTTTACACTTCTAGTGCCATCTTTATAAGCGATAGTTTTAAAAATTAAAACTGCAGTGCCTTTTAAATGTATACTGTTGTGGGCCAGCAAGATAGCTCAGTGGACTAAGCGCCTATTTTGACAAGCACAGGGACCAGGGTTTGATCCTGGCCCCACATGCTGTGTCAGGCCCACCCCCTGGGCACACTGAGTCCACAAGCTAGTCCCAGCGTGGTGGTGCACAGCTATATTCCCAGCCCTGCAGAGGCTGAAAACAGCAGGAACCCTGAGTATGAGCAGCAAACTGAGACCCTGTACCCAGTACATTAAAAATAAAGAAACGTATGCTCTTTTGTTGTCTGTTTCCAGGAATAGGAATTATACATCAAAACAGCCTGTGAGTTTTTAAAATGCTAATTCACTTATAACATGCCTTTAATGGTTAGACTAAGTTAGAATTTCCATTCTAAAGCGACAGAGAATTAGGAACCAGTACAGTAACCAGTGTAGACTGGTGGATATTCAGGATGTTGTCACCAGAGAGTCCAGATTTGAAGTTGTAAATCCGAAGAGTAGGCTGGGGAGATAGCTCAGCGGCATAAACACAAGGTCCTATCACAAACAAACAAATAAACAAAGACCAAGGAGCACAAACAATGAAGAACTTCCTGCTGTGGCGATACTTGCTGCCCATATTGCAGGGTTCACATCTGAGAATCTGCCTCAGCCTTCCGGACAGCTGAGATAACCAGCACACTCTGCTGTTCTCACGTGTTCTTCTTTGGGAGAATTCCCGATGTAAAATCCCTACACCTAGAATGCACACTTATTTTGTCCTAAATATACACCACAGAGTCGAATGGTGTTTCTCTTTTCTATACATAATAAAGCAGAGGCTTAGAAATGCAAGTCCTACTGGAAAGGCGTAGCTCAGCTGAATTGTAGAGAAACCCTCTTCTGCCCACCCCTCCACCCAGCTTGACTTTTCTAAGGACTGACAAGGACCCCCTAGCTGAGCCCCTATCCCGCTGTAGTCCTGGGTAGTAGCGGACCGCTATGGCAAGACCTGAGTACTGGCTATTGACCAGTACTAGAAATTTCCAGGGCCAGTTTCACTGCTTTAGCTGCTAGGTACCATGTGGAAGGCATGGGGAAACTGCAGAATACTTGTACCCTGGGTTGCAACACCTAGGTGCTCCTTGGTGCTGCCTTCCACCAATAGGTACACAAGTGGGGTGTTTCAGCAGCCAGGACCATCCCTAAGTATGAGCCCTATACCAAGCTGCATCTCAACTAGGAGCAGGTACTAGGAGCAGTCATGGTGTGATGTACCTGCAGCTTCTGAGTCGGACCCTGATGAGTCTGGCTAATGCCCTCCCCTCTCCATTTATCCCATTGCCCCAGCTAAAGTGTCTAGCTATGAACCAGAAGGAGGAGGCAGAGATCGCTGTTTAGACAACCAGAAATAATTTGTGATCAATTCTACTTTTAGACTTAGAGATAATCCACTGAGATGATTTTCTATTTATTACTTTGACCTGTCTTCAGATTAGATAAATGGATGGTGTGGTGCCTCAACTTAACTTTGTCAACTTTATTGGCTCAGGAATCACCCAAGGGATTAGTAAAGTGAACCCCTGGGTGACTCCGATTGGTCATGGAGCTTTGACACTGGGTTCTATGGATGATTGTTATTGCCTTGTCTCTGGCAGAGTTTCTCCAATCAGCTTCTGGGATGCTTTGAACTGAGCAGCTTTGCTTTGCCACACCCTTCCAGTATGAGGCTTCTGCCTTGGAACCAGCCAACCACGGACTGAATGCCTTCAAACCATGAGCCTCTCCTCATTTAAACTGTGGGTGTCAGGGACTGTGTCTCAGAGATGAATAAGCTAATACAGACCATTGGTTCTAGGCATGGGGTTGTTGCCATGACTACCTTTAACTATGTGGCCTGGAAGTCTTTGGGATGGACTTGCAAGTTTGGAAAGGCTAGAAGTGAGCTATAGAAGCCCTAAGATGTGTCAAGTATCGCCTGATGGGAAATTTGGATTAGAGTTCAGAAGACCAAAATATCAACAGGAATATGGACAGTAAAGACCAGGCTTAGAAAGTCTCAGGTGAGAACCAACATTCTATTGGGAACTAGACTAGAGGCCATGTGCATTGTACCGTGGGGAAAAAGCACACATCTGTATTTTGCCCATGTCTGAAACTTCATGGCAGACTGAGTTTAAGGGCAAGGCAGAGGCACTTTTTGAGGCAGCCCAACATTCAGGCTGTGGCATGGAGCCAGCCAACCATTTCACTGAATCCTGTGGGGAAACTATGACCCAAATTAACTTCTCCTGCCTTGAATTGTGGATAGTGGGTATTATGTCTTATTGGTAGGAAAGACAACCAGTAAAAGTGAATAGGAATAAGAGAAAAATGATGAAACACACATGTGCATTTAAATTGGTTTACAAGAACTTTGAAGTCAAAGACTCCTGAAGATCACCTCGTCCAATTTTCTCCTCTATAGATGAAGAAACTGAGGTTCACTGAGCTATTTATATTTCCATTTGGTTTTCAAGAAAGCTTGGCTTCTAAAGATGAGTGTCATGAGGTTGTTTCCTGGTGTATCCGTGTCATCTCCCTGTGGGGACACACATTTGTGTCTTTTTCACCCAGGGCAACCTTCATGGTGGCTTGTACCAAGGAATCCACAGAAGCCACAGCGTGGGAGGGAGGCACACTTTTCGAGGAGTAGAATCTGTCATCTCTCTCTCTCTCTCTCTCTCTCTCTCTCTCTCTCTCTCTCTCTTACTGAGCTATCTCCTCAGTCCCTGTCAATTCTTTGTTTTGAGACTTTTCAGTTGTATGGAAGAAAGCAACATGCCTCTGTTTCCCGGCACATATGCTTGGGTGACACCCACTCTGGGTACCCTACATCTCACGTGTAAATATTATGTCTAATTGCATCTCTGAGTCACATAGGCCAGTGAGAGGTGGTGGTGCCTATTGACACGGGCAGAACTGGAATGATTAGACTCATTTCTGAGAAGCATTACAAGGTGAATCCAACAGCAGCCCAGGACCAGAGGCAAAGTCTCCTCCTTGGCCAATGCAATCTCCAGAGCAGGCACTGCAGTGTGGCAACAAAGAATTGACCTCCACAGCCCATGCCCGTGCTGGTCATCACTGAGAGGGTGGGTCTCTACTCGGGCCTGGCTGTTTATATCAGATCTCCCTCCCTCAAAACCTGAGACTTTCATTTTCCTGGACTAAAGGATTTTCTGTTCATCCTTAGTTTTAATCACTCCTGCAGGGAAGCTCTGGGGGCACTGTCGCTTTCTGGTCAGCTGAGAGCAAAGCTAAGAAAAGGGCATGGTGGCTTCGGTTGACTCCCTAAAGGGATGAGTGGGAAGAAGAAATAGATTTATTCTATGACAATAAATCCAAAGAGCATCTTTTTCATTGCAGTTCTTGGCCTTACGTCCATCATAGATGAAAGTTACAGAAAGGCCTATTAGCTCAGAAATAGAAAGACAAGGATGGGAGCTTCACAATTGGGCTGAAATAGAGGGAATCGCGTCGCTAGGGATGGGACCAACATCCCTGGACAGTTCCACACTGAAGGCAGATGACCTCTCTCAGAGGGTTACACTCATGGGATAACTCCGGGAATAAGTCCTGCAGTGGACTGAGGCCAGTGCTGAGTTCAGGACAAGTCGTTACCAAGCTCTCGGTCCATGTTCCTACCTCACAGCGAAGCAGTCTTCCTTTAGATGTTGGGAATATTGCCTGTGAAAGCTCCGCGCACTGCCGAAAATCACACTCTTTCAGGGAACCTGAGGGGACTGCTAATTGCTTGATAATGATGGAAGAAGGCATCACCTGGCCCCTTGGCCAACTCTGAGGGTCATTCCTGGTCTAGGACTGTCCCAGCCCTTGTCTTCAGCTGCACAGCTGCTCTACTCCCCAGGCTCAGAGTCCATCCTGGCCACCTGCAATGCGACTCCCAGGTCCTCATTTCTCGAAGAGCCCAGTGAACACCCCCCCCCCCAAGGCAGGCCCTAATTGCTTGTGGTTTTGCAATTCTACCCTGGCTTCTCTTTCCAGGCAGGAGCTCAGTTACAAATCAATCATCACTTATGTCATGCCCTGGAGTGTGACAGGCAGAGCATGGTGCTCCTCCCAGCAGCCTCTGCTCTCCAGAAAACACTTGGGCCTCTCGTCCATTTCTCAGGACCTGGCAAAGGTGGCACAGAGGCACCTAGGGCTTAAGCCCAAAGATAAGGGGACCAGGAGGAGGACATGCATACAACTGCAGGAAGCAGAGTACACAGAGAGCCCAAGGATGGTCCTCAGATATGAGCTCCACAGCCCAGCAGCTCAGCGTCTCTGGAGACCCACCCATCTCTTGGCCCTGAGAATGTAGTAACCAGCACACCAGCACACCAGGGTATAGTGAGTAGCTGGATGAGTGAGTGGGCTCTTGTCCCATGGCCACTCCCTTCAGATTCATTCAAACACATTTCAAGGCACACACAGCTTGCTCCCTTCCACGATGCGCACAGCACTGACTATAAAGGAATGTGCCATCTCCAATGTTTTATCTTCCTCAACTCGGGCTCCTAGGACCCCGTCTTTCACAAATCAATCGGACTGCTCTCATTTGGTTATCAGACGTACAATTTCTCATTCAGGATTCACCGGCATGTCATAGAAATGCAGGATGCCAAGCTGAAGGAGCGCCCGAAGCTTTGCAGCAGGCACCCCTCAGACCACCTGCCTCCTGTGGTGCAGCAGACTTAATGTGGACATTAATGAACGGCAACCTCCACCGATCACCTTCATCTTGCCATTTGACGAGGATGGCGCTCTGGACATGGGTCAGTTGGACCACTGAGTTAAAATTTTGTGCTAATGAAACCAAGATAGAGACCTGGGCCCCTTATGGCCAATTAATTCTATGCAAAGAGAAAAACTCAGTTCTGTGGTCCAAAGCTACCCCGTTAACACAGTTCAGTATTCTGTTGGTGTGTGACAAGGACCCTGCAGAGGAATGGGGCATGGGAGGGAGGTAGCTCATTGCATGACCCCTCAGGGGTGTGAGAAGGTAGCTGGGGGCACAGGGATGCTTGTCCTTGGGGAAGGAGGCATCCTGCTGAGGACTGAAGCACAAGCCGTGTAGACAAGCATCTTGCTTGGTCGAGTCCAGGCAGTCCAATGAGAGGGTGCTTTGGAGAGTGCACCAGGACCCTGGATTTGCTGAGCTACAGATCTACAATATGAACAAGTTGTTGAATAGAATTGTTTATCAGGGTGGCTCCAGGTTTACAGCCAACCACGAAGCTTGCTCTTTACTGCTGCCTAGTTTGCCTCATGAGGAGCAGCAGGGCATGTTGGTGTCTTGTGGCCACTAGGACAGCCACACAGGCCTTGTGCAGTAGTCTCCTCAGGTGGGACCATTAGGCTGCTCTGCCTTGTATCCGCAGCTGTCGTTGTTCCTCGTGTGTTGCAGATGGGTTTTGCAGGCAAAGATCCACATTTCCAAAGGAAAAGGAATTGCCCCTCACAGACGGCATCCTGATACGACTGGGAGCCTTCTCCGTTCCCAGCTGGGCACCCCTAAGCCTCTGGCCACCCATCCACCCTCATAGCCAACACAAAATCCCACTACCTTCAAGGTCACAGCCAGTTCCCTATGCCTGTCACCCCTGGGATTGTGAAGCCCCACCCAAGCAGGAGGGTCCACTGTGATGCTCTCAAAGCTGCCCCAGCTCCTGCAAGAGTTTTGAGTGAGGCCCAGCTGGGCTTTCTGGGCTTTGACTCTGGTCCCCACCGAGCTCTCTGGAGGCTGTATGACAGCTGGGCTGTCTTCTCGCCACAGGCCAGTACTGAGTTCAGGACAAGTCTCCACCAAGCTCCAAGGCCAAAGACACGAGAGCCAGGAGATTCCCATCTTACACGTGGTATCTATGTGTCTGTATGCATGCTTTATAACCACACATAGAATTTACATCTAAACCTTCAAGCTTCTAAACACTGATAATATTTACTAAACCTGAGCAAGCCTGACAAACACCCTTAGGATCTAAGTACAGTGTGTAGGTATGAGTGGGAACACTTGTTAAAATTCAGAATCTGGTGCTTTTGTGCTGGTGATTTTAATAGTTTAGGTCTGGGGTAAGGCCTAGAAGTCAAACTTCCTGACATGCTCATTATGTAAGTGATCCTAGCTGTCTTGCAAACCATGTTTTGATCAAAGTTTTAGGGCTCAGACTTGTGTTGACCTCAGCGAAAATATTTCTTTTATCTCCAGCTTTTAAAAACTAATCTTTTGAATCAAGAAACCCTAAGATAATTGTGCTTCCCCCAAATATTTCTAAATCCCAAGGCTAACTTTTAATTACTTTTGTGAGGAACTAAAGAAGGACGGAGAGACCTTTCATGGACTCCTGCTTTTGTGCGTGCTGTGAACACACCACTCACTCAGCCACACACACACACACACACATACACACACACACACACACACACGTGTATACACACTCAGAGGCATGCACACAGCAAGCATTAATTAAAGTTTAGGCCTGTGGTCGAGCTGAACGGTCCAGGTGACACAGATCGGACATGGCCACACACTCACCCTGATAGGCAAAGGATGCAGAGCAGGGTCTGAGTGAAGGGCACTATAAGCTGAGGGCTCCTGGGACCTACAGGCCCTGGCTGGTAGCTCGTGGAAGAACTGGCTGGGGTCTTCCCCCGTGGGTCTTGATTTAGAGCCCTGAGTACTGAGAGGTCTCTATCACATGCACACTGCAGCTGCCCCGTAAGACATTGAGCACCTTGAGGGATCTCCCTGGCCAGCAGGCTGTGGGAAGCAGGCTTCTTCTTGATCCCAGGGCAGGGGCACCTGCCACGCTGTGGGACAGCCTCAGAGATTTCCCATGATGCAAGCTTGACAGAGGAGACAGGTAAAGGTCTTAGGGATCCCACGTGGACTGGACAAGTGTGCCCCCAGGACACTACCTACAAAGTCACGGAGTCCATTCTTCCCCACCCAACATCTATTTTCATGCCCCAGAGGAAGGCTTCTAGCAAATATTTTCAAAAGAATTAACTAATAGGTGAGCCCCTCATTTTCTCCATTTAAGCCTACAAAATTGTATGAGATAAAAAGTGACTATTATATAAAAGCAATCAGTGCTCACTTTTATTTTTTTTTTTCAAGACTTTAAAAAAATTTTTTTTTTTACTTATTATTTTTATTCTTGTTTCAGAACCTTTGTTTATTCACTCATTTTTATGGCTGGCTCAGCCCGCCCCGAGGGCAGGGCTGGTGCAGCATTTGGTGCCGGGGATTGAACCGTGGTCCCCGAAGCCGCCCAAGCTTCCCCAAGCAGGCACTTTAGACCACTGAACCATCCCACCAGGCCCAGTGCTCACTTTTATTTTTATTTATTTATTTATTTTATTTATTCTTGTTTCAGAACTTTTTGTTTATTTATTTATTTTCACGGCCGGCTCAGCTTGCCCCGATGGCAGCGCTGGCGCAGCATGTGGTGCTGGGGATCGAACCGCGGTCCCTGCAGCCGCCCCACAAGCAGGCGCTTTAGACCCCTGAGCCATCCCACCGGGCCCCCTTTAAAGAACCTTTGTTTGTTTATTCACTCATTTTTTTTTTATGGCCGGCTCAGCCCACCCTTGTTCAGCCCGCCCCAAGGGCAGGGCTGGCACAGCATGTGGTGCCGGGGATTGAACCATGGTCCCTGCAGCCGCCCAAGCTTTCCCAAGCAGGCGCTTTAGACCACTGAGCCATCTCGCCGGGCCCAGTGCTCACTTTTAAAAGAGCAATTATCTTCTGTCCTGATCCAGAGACTTTTGTACGACTACACACAGGCCGCCTTCGTCTCTTCTCGCCAGGAGGCCTGCAGGAATTTCCCAGACAGCTGCTTGGAAGAGGGACTCATGCGTCCTCCTGCCTCGCTCCCCTAACCCTCTCTGCTCTGTGCCGTGACATAGTGATACCTGGCAACCCTGGGTCAAAGCTGCGGCTCCAGGGACTTGGGAGTCTGAGGTGACTGCTCTGAGGCCAAGTGCCCATCCGTTAGGAAGCGAGGTGAAACGAGGCAGGAAGGAATTCCGCTGCGAGGCAGGAAGGAATTCCGCCTTCTGAGAAACCTGCTCACGTGGCAGATGATATTAGCAATAATGAATTAAGCTGAGGATTTTCCGTGTTCTTAGTGCTGTGGATAAGGATAGTGGAAAGGAGTGCTTCTGCCCATGCAGTGCTGTCCTCAATTCTGTGGCTTCCTCCTTTCCTAAGGGGACAACAAACAGCACGAAGCCTGGAATCCGGAAGCCTGGAATCCGGAAGCCTGGAATCCGGAAGCCTGGAGTCCATCACTCTGACGTCAGCAGCCATGGGCTCAGATTCGAGGCCCAGAGAATATTTCCTGAATGATTACATGACAAATGTAAAAACAACATAAATATTGTCCCTAAATCTTTTAGTACTTTGTACTAAGGATTAAAAAGGAAGCATTTGACATTTGCCCAGAAAGTTGCAAACCGTTGCTTTTTATTTATAAGAATAAAATAAGAACATGTTTATGCTCTTTCTAAAGAAGAGCATGGCTCCAGTTCACAGTGCTTGCATGTAGCGAATACCAAATTATTGCTTCTGGGGCTCTCACAAATGTGCACTGGTAAAATAATCTTCTCTGAGCTTTTGCAAAATATTCAAATATAAATTATTTTTTAAAATCAAGTGTCTCAGAGTACCTTTGAGAGATGAGAGGTTGCTGATTACATGGAAAGCAGGTCAACATCTCACCCCGCTCAGACTCCAGGAACCTCCAGTGGTGACGTCAAGGAGGGGAGGCAAGGTGACCTTCCCTGCTCCGCGCATTGTGGTAAGAGAGAGGTCTCGCAGCCCATGCCAGGGAGACAGCGCATTCTGGGGTCCCTGTCACATACAGGAGCACACCGATATGTTTGCTAATCTGATCAATATTAAGATTGATAAATCTTCCACTTCGTTAAGTTAATCTTCCTATTGATCCACCGGGTAGATGGATTGCTTCCCGGGGCTGCCTTCCCAGGCGGCTCTGCTCCCCCATCCCACACCCTAGTTGTCTGGCGCTATCAAGAAGAGAAATAGAACCACATTTTCTACATTAAATGCTTCCATTACATCAGGATCATCTTTGCCAGCAACAGATCTCCCCTGCGGGAGAGGATTGATAGCAGGCAGGTGCCGGCCTAATTTTTCTGTGGGTGTTCGAGTATTGATAATGATCTGGGCCTTGCCTTGCTCACATTCAGCATGTAGATTTCAAATTAATAATAGTTATAAATTGAAGGTGGTAAGTGCCTTTCCAATTACAAAGCCCAGAACAAAGATCTCAAAAAATAAGGCTGCACGTACAGCTAACCCAAGGCATGCGTCTGTCTTCTGGTTTTGTTCTTTTTCTTATTTCAGACAGAGTAAAAGCAGGAGGAAGCAAGCAGCCTCAGGGGGCAGAGGAGAGCTGACCCCAGCAGGAAGGACTGGGCAAGGGAACCCCACTAGGACAGCATTCTGGTTCAGGAGTCCTAGTCGCCCCAACTACCCTGCTAGCTCTTCAGCCTGCACAGTAGCACCTGCTAGGACCCAGGCCAGCGGCAGTAAGCCCCACACAAGGCTTGTTTTAAGAAAAGAAAATACACATGCAGGTCAGCCACTGCATGGGGCCCAGGAAGGCAGCTGTATGCAGCCCAGGAAGGCAGCTGTGCGCCCATGTGCTCCCCAAGTGACAGAGACAGATCTGCCTAGGTGACACAAGGCCTCGTGTTAGCCACTGGCGTAGAGGCTGAGTGAGAGCAGTGACTTGGGGGCAGACCAGAACCACGCTCCTGGGTGGAAGGCTCTGGCTGACTGGGGCCTGGTCACCCCGAGAGGTCTTCCAGCTTCCTTCCAGAAAGTTCCATGCACTTCACTCAGCCTGGACAAGCAATAATTTGTTTCTCCTCTCAGGATCTGGACAAGAACAGCACTGAGGGCAAGTTTTCTGCCTCCTGCAAAGGACGAGAGGAAAGCGAGCGACCGGGAAGCCCCAAGGTTGCAGCCCCGCATCCCCTGACATTCCCTGAGTGGCTCTGTGCGTGAAGCCCCGCGTTTCCCTGTAGCTGTGCGCACGCTCCCCTCCTCCTGCGGATCTGGCCAGTACTCTGCTTCCCGGGGACAGCATCTGAGCAAAGAACAACAGAGGAAGATATCTAAAGCCACTTTTGCGACAGATCCCCGATTTCTTGGAACTCCTTTTGAGTGACAGGCAGGTCCCTTTACCCCTTTTATTTCTGCCAGTTAACTGAGGTTTCTGCACTTTTTGCTAAAAAGAAAAAAGTTCCTCTTCTTGCCACTCTGGGAAATCTTTCTGCACAACATTTGCAACCAAGAGCTGAGCATTAGTCCTTTTTACTTATCTTTTGTGGAATATCAATACTTTAGTCTGAATCTGAGATACCCCTGGTGGACCAAAAGTTAAAAAAAAATTAAAAATGAAGAAAAAAAAAAAAAAAAAAAAAAAAACCTCTTTACTGTCAAGAGAATAAGAATTCTGAATCTTTCCAGGGTAAATGTTGGATGTGATCCTCTCATTTCACCTTTGGATAAATTCTCACTTCAAGCAAAACGATTTTCCTTTGAAACCACTGTTATGCAGACACATACCAAAATCACTCAAAAGGAATGTTTTGCCTCAGAATAATGTGATGTATTTAATGTATTCTGACAGTCATCAATATGCTGGCCGCCACTCTCCTTTGTTTTTGTATGTCTCTCCCTTTATGCATCAGCATCTTAGAGTTGTTCTTAATTAATATCTCCTCTTAGGGGAGGGATTCCCAACTGGGGAACCAGGGAGAAGTGTGTCAGTCTTCCTGCCCGATCCATGGGGACATCTGGCAACACCTGAAGACACCTGGGTTATCCCCTCTGAGGCAGGAAGATGCTACTGGTATCTCAGAGGCCAGGAATCCCACAGTGCAAGGACTGGCCCCGACCAATGGGTCACCCCACCCCAACGTCACTGTGCAGGGATCGGATGTCTTCATTACGCAACGATGCTATCTGGGCCAGACGGTCGCTCAGACATTCAGTGGATACAGTTTGCGGTTCCTAAGCTAATACCCATGTCTGGGCTAGGTGAGAGGTTCAGTGGGACTGCACGCCATGTGCTGCGACCTCTTGTCTTCTAACCCACTTTCACGAATGGCAGCTATCCAGTGCCCGGACTTCATAAAGAGTAGTCCTTACGGGCCATGCAGGGGAGGATGGATCTGGGTTCTGGGATTCCACTGAACTAAGGGAATACAGCACAAGATCTGGGGTGACCTAGCAGGGCCATGGAAGACACTCGGAGTGGTTCACAGTGGCAAATAGGTAGGAGGTGAGCGGCAAAGCTTATAAACAAAGGACTCAAAACAGCACATTTGTAGATACGATAGATTATTTCTCAACTGTCCCGTGAACAAAGCCCATGAGAAAGAGTTGGAAATGTTGCTGCTGAAAGAAAAGTGGGGGAAAATAGCTGCGTAGTGAACAATCTTCATGTTAAGGGACGATTAAAGGACAAAAACTAATGAGGTTGTAGCAAAGAAAGACAAAATGTGCTTTAAAGGAACTTGCAAAGTCATCCAGTGTGTTTGTCTCAGTCTGGAGAATGCGCAGGTGTGTTTGGAGTCTTTCAGAGCCACGCCCTCATGAGCAGAGTACCTGTAATGCACAGGCGCTGGCTCAGGCTGGACCCTGCTTACAGGGGACCTGGCCTCCTGTCACACCCGAGGAGTCCTCTCTCCTGGCTGTCTTCAGTTGCGTGGACATGGCTGCCTTGCTGTACTGGAACACCTCACAGTGATTCCCTCTCGTGGTCCGAGGTGGTTGACGTCGTGTCAACTTGCGATGTTGGAAGCTTGGCTGGATCGGCATGGTGACACCGCTCCCTGGGCCTCCCATGGAGGCCCCAACCCTAGAGTGACTCAGCACTTACAGGGTACAAAAAAGGGGCTGAGGGAGGATTCCGTGCTCCTCACTTTCTTGGAGGAGCTTGCTGGCCCCAGCTGTGCCAGTTCAGAGGAGCTCAAATCGTCCCAGTCGCCGCCGCTCCCTTGGAGGAGCTCGGGTCTTTGCAGTCGGCGTGGAAAGAGGAGAGAGAGGCTTAACAGACGCTGCAGCTGCTGCTCCTCCTCTGCTCTTCACTGTTTTCTGCCACCATGAACTGCTGCCATCTGCCTTGGAGTGAGCGGAGTATGGACTGAAACCTCCGCTAACTGTGAGCTAAATAGACCTTTCCTTCCACTTTGGGTGTTGGTGTTTTGTCCCAGAAATGATAAAAAGTAACCGAGACATGGTTATTTTGATTTTAGGAAGAGCCAGAAGCTGTTGAACAGGGCGGATAAGGATGCCGCATCATGAGTTTGCTAACCTGCCTTTCCACTGATAGTAACATTCACATTTTCAATATCATACCTTGTAAGGAGCTAAGTGTGTGCAGAGTGCGGAGGTTAACGATAATATGTCTTTTTATTTTTTAGTACCAGGGATTGATCTCAGGACCTTATGCTTGCCAGGCAGGCACTTATGCTTCTGAGCTATATCCTTGGCCTGGCAACATGTTTTTTTATTGAAGTATTTAAAAAAAAATAAGTAAGCACCATATACTTCTTTCATGTCATGCATGTATGACACAGTCTGTAAACGTGTCCCGGAGTCTGTTGGGTAGTGATAGCTGCTACCAGAAAGCCATCAAGTCACCTGCGGTAGAGGTAAGTACGCTGTGTGTCCTATGAACAGATGCATTTATGAGCTAAGTCACCACTTAGTACTCTTCAAGCATGTGGTTAGTTGAGGTTCTGGAGGTGAAAGCCTCAGCCTGAGAGGCCAAAGAGGGCTCAGTGTGGCTAGCAGGGATGCTTCCTCACTGAAGATGCTTCCTGCTTCTTCTCAGACTATAGCACAATGCAGACCCTAGGCAGATGGGACAGAAACGCAGCCTGTGGCCATAACTGCTCACTGTCCCTGGGGTCAGGCACAGGCGTCAACATCTTTGTCTTCATGTTGCTGTTTTCTCTAGCAGAAGCTTCAGGTGTCCTGGGTTGGCCCCACCTCCGAAGCAGCGTCTGAGTGCGGGGTGCGCGTTTTCAGCCTTAGAAGGAAGCCGTGACAGCTGGCCGAATTCTCACAGCGACAGAGGCAGACATGAGCCTCTGAAGCACTGGCTGCACAGTGTGGGTGGGTGGCAGAATCCTGCAGAGCGGCACAGGAGAGGCTGCCTGGGAAGGCATCAGTGAGTGGTACGGCTTGTGTCTGGATGGTGGGGGTGGGGAACAGGCCCTCAGCTGCAGTGGAGACACCAGTTCTGACTCCTGAAGGCAGTGTCATGCCAGGGAGCCACAGCAGCAGCAGCAGCAGCAGCAGCAGGGATCTGTCCATACACACGAACCCTGGGAGGTCACCCTGTGGTCCTTGGGGGTCTCACAGTGGAATACCTTTGCCAGGCAGAGAAGGCTGCATCTTGTGCTCTGTGTCTGGGCAAATAAAGGCCTCAGACGTCCACAGGAGATACTGCACTCTCCAAGCGGGCTCTGTGGTCTTTGCTACCAAACTCTCTTCCTGAGTGTCGATAGCTTGGGGCTGGTGGGCCTGAGAGAACCTCTCTGTTGAGAAGAAGCTAAGAGGTCCCAAGGGAGAAGGAAGTCAGTCCTAGATGCTTCACCCAGGAAAGGAGGAAGGGCTGCAGCTGGCACTGTTGGTATTTCTGAACTGATAGAGGCCAACATAAGAAAGGTGACTAAGGAAGTGGCAGCAGCACTGGACCACGATGCAGGATGCAGGCAGGGGAAGTCACTGGCTGGAAGCGGGAACAGGAGAGGTGAGGGAATGGGCACTTGGCCGGGAGTATGCGGGCTCCTTGGGGCCAGCAGGCAGCCAGGAGAGGGAAAGCAGCTGTCTGCCTGACTTCTAAATCCCTCAGATAATTACACGTCTGTTTTATATTGATTATGTTTATCTAGAAAATGCTAATACAGTAGGAAGCAGAGAGGTAGACTTGGTGGGATGGCCGGGAGTGTGGGGAAGGGAAGGGAGGATGAGGGCGAGGCGGTAAAACCATCAAGGTGTGATGGGTACCGATTCCCCCAGTAATTATTATGCAACCCTAACTCAGAGTAGCAAAAAGTTTTTTTTTTTTTTAATGTTTTCTTTTTTTTTTTTTTTCATGATTTAACATTTTTATTGTTTAAATTTAACAATGGTTATATTACATATTTTCATCATCAGATCCGTTTAGATTAATAGATATAGGTATATAAGATTGATCAAACAATTCAACATTAACACTTTCAATAAACATTAGCAAGACCCCTCAGCCTGCTAGCACATTTCCTTCATCCCCTTTGGCACAGACTTTCTAGACTACACCACTAACTTTTGGGCCTTCTTAGAAAGGACCCATGAAACACGCCTGCCTAAGGCCTTGTCATGGGCTCTGGGTCTCCAGTTGGACTCACTGGGGGCATCACTATGAGCTCTGGGTCTTTGGCTGGATTAATGCAGGACATTACTATGGGATCCAGGCCCTCAGTTGGATTCTTTTCATCCAGTATGTGGATAGATTTCCTGTGCTTTCTCCGTATATCTTTCTTTGGGTGACTGTTATAAGACCATCTTATAAGCAAGTGTCCTGCCTTGTAGTGCTTCCCTTGTAAATCCTGACTACAACAGTTAGTCGCCTCTCTGTGCTCCATACCACTTTGCTTCTTTCTGCCTCAACAAGGCCAGAGCAGTGGGTCCAGACCAAAATTCCATGAATCCACAGATTATTATGTCTCTCACATCCAGGGTGATCCTAGAAATTTTGTTTCATGAAATCACACAATACTAGATCAGTATAAATTTTGTCCCAAGTACAACTTCCTGGGGTTACCTGGTCAGGGAACCAGTCTTGTTGGCTGAGAGGAGAGTGTCCCATTCCTCAGAGTCTCTCCATGTCTCCAAGGAAACTCTGACTCCTCTTTCCTACAGATTAAAAGACTGATGTAGGCTGATCTTCCTTGATAGAAGATCAAAACAAGGTCCACTACTTGTCCACGATGTCCTCTAACCTTCACCCTTTCCCTCTTTTTCTTCTTTCTCTCTTAGTTACCTACATCTTTGTCCACACCGTAGTAAATCAATGCAACTTCAGTCTCAGTTACTTTTCTCTCATTGCTAGGATAAAATATCCAACTCCCCAAATTGAGGAAGGAAAGGTTTATTTAGCTCACAGTTGCTGGAGGTTTCAGTCCATACTTGGCTGACTCCAAGGCAGAGAGGCACATCAAAGAGGGCAGCCACTCATAGTGGTGGGAAGAGGCAAAGAGGAAAAGGTGGAGCGGCGCCTGTGGCAGCTAGCTAGCCTCTCTCCCTTCCTTATACTGCATCCAAGCCATCAGCCCCAAGGCAGATACAGCACTCACACTCGTAATCCCAGCATTGGATCATGAACTAAGCACAGCCATCCCATGACTGCGTGAGGCTTTGGGGGGACAATTAAATACAAACCATAACAGCACCCTTAAATACATATGGACAAGGTCAAAAAAGACCCAGAGCCGGGCGTGGTGGCTCACGCCTGTAATCCCAGCACTTGGGAGGCTGAGGCAGGAGGATTGGTGTGAGTTCGAGACCAGCCTGGGCTACAAAAGTGAGCACAGGACCAGCCTCAACTGCATAGCGAGACCCTGTCTCAAAAAGACAAAAAAAAAAAAAAAAAAAAAAAAAAAAAAAAAGACCCAGGATATAAGGGAACCTGTGCTGTAATATCCTATAACTCAGAGGTGTCCCAAATTTCCTGGTCAAGGAGATTATGGGACCTCAGAGGAAAGGGATGAATGAACTGTGGTGCGTCTAAGGAGAGTCACCCAGAGAAAAACATTCTTTCAGGCTTTCACAGAAAGCAAATGGCCAAGCAATGGCCGTGACTCTCCCGAAGGCTGACACTAACAACAGTTCTACAAAGTACTGCCTATGGTCCCAAACTTAATCCTGAGGGGATTTGACCCTGGAAGATAC
>PVJA010017711.1:0-41213 GCA_004027025.1 Myocastor coypus | reverse complement strand
GCCTGCCCCAAGGGCAGGGCTGGCGCAGCATGTGGTGCCGGGGATTGAACCGCGGTCCCTGAGGCCACCCAAGCTTTCCCAAGCAGGTGCTTTAGACCACTGAGCCATCCCACCGGGCCCCTTATTTTGTTTTTTTTAAAACCTTTGTTTATTCACTCATTTTTATGGCCGGCTTAGCCCGCCCCGAGGGCAGGGCTGGCTCAGCATGTGGTGCCGGGGATCGAACCGCGGTCCCTGAAGCTGCCCAAGTTTCCCTGAAGCCGCCCAAGCTTTCCCAAGCAGGCGCTTGAGACCACTGAGCCATCCCGTCAGGCCCTTTGTTTTCTTTAGAATGTCCATCATGAAATGAATTCTTTCATTTCATATGTATGGAACAGATATGTCACAAATATTACTTAATTACATTCAGAAAAAATCAAGTGCCCAATTTAGTTTCTATTTGCCACACTTCAGAGAGTTACCGGTAGAACAGAGAGGAGCGTCCCTTTTCTGCATTTGCTTCTTGTGCCTGGGCCTCGCTTAAAACTTATTTCAGTAATGTGTGGCATGTATAACATATTCTCAGCTTTCCCACTGACAAAAGAAGTAGGAGACTGGATAAAATCCAACTGACTTAGTTACAGTTGCTACTAAAATGCAGAATTTCCAATAGCTAGATTACCAAATTACAGGTCAAGGATGAAATCATTTGCTGGTATGAAAAGTAAGAAACATTTCAACTCTGAGCAATTTCTCAAAAATTGTCACAGTTCTCTTGCTTAATGTATTATCTTAGAGACAGCGAAGCAAGTTCCACTTAAAGGATGAAAGCAAGCCATTGTTAAATCTGTTCATGCATGCCAGAGAGCAAGAAATACTAACTCTTTCATTTGTCATCTCATATTCTTATTAAAATGAAATTGAGAAAAAGAGTACTAGAATCTGTGTTAAATTCCAGAGAATTACAACAAAAAGAATTTGTAGGGCTGAGGAACAGCTCAGCAGTCTGAGTGCCTGCCTGGCAAGCACAAGAACCTGAGTTCGATCCCCAGTACTACATGCTGTGCCGGCCCCAGAACCTGGGGTGTAAAATGCCGGCCACTGAAACCGGGCATGGTGGGGCATGCCTGTGATCCCAACACAGGAGGCTGAGACAGGAGGACCACTACAAGTTCAAGATGGGTAGAGAGAGAAACCCTGTACCAAATAATAAATAAATAAATTTCTAGCTAGAATACAGGATACATAAAATTAAGAAGCAAGATGACATAAATCTGAGCTTTCAAGGCAAAATGAGACATTCAGGACAAGGTGGATTAGAACAGGATAGCACATAAGACTTGCTCACATAGCCTTCACAAAGGAAAACTTCCTTATCCTATTTCCAAATAAAGAATTTTCACTAGTAACATTAGGGAAAAAATAAAATAAAAATAAAAACAAAATAGAAGGTAAAGAATTGCATTTTATAGCAATAAAATTCTTCTGGACTTCCAGTTTTCAACAGTTCATGGTTTCATAATTCAGGATATTGGTATTTTTCTCCTTATCTCTTTATCTCTCTTCTTCCTACATATTCAGAGGTAAAGGGATCAAAGGAACTTAAATGAAATAAAAATGAATAAATATTAAATTAAAACTAAAAGCTATTGAAGGAATGAATGCGCACATGATATTTACAGAGCACTTTTCTAACTAAAATTAAGCCACAATTTTGGCTGAAACTGCTTAGACACCAAGGCCAAAAGGAATTTCAACACCTATTAACTTGATTTGCAAGAGAATGTGGAGAAACTATAAACAGGTTCCCAATGGAAGGAAATTTTCTTATCACTTCAGCCTACAAAGTTTCTCTCAGTCTGTTTCTGCCTCTGCCTCTTTGTGTCTGTCTGTCCATCTCTGTCTCTGTCTCTCTGTCTCTGTCTCTGTCTCTGTCTCTCTCTCTCTCTCTCTCTCTCTATATATATATATATATATATCTGTCTCTGTCTCTCTCTGTCTTTCTGTCTCTCTCTGCCTCTGTCTCTTTCTCTCTCACACACACACATGTACACTCACACATACATACACATTTGTGTATATATAGAAGTTTACATGAGAAACAATAAATAAAACAGTGCATAGTGAACACTGAGCTCACCTATATCCTCACAGTAAGCTTTGGGTTGAAATTTAATGCTAGATCATTGAACAAAATTAGAAGCCATGAGATAATGCAATATTAACAATCCTTGATTTGGCAAGATATTTAATATTGCTATCTTTGTTTACTCTTCTACATCTTTATATATTTAAAAAAGAATAGCTTCAATAGTGAACAAATTTCCCAGTGTCTGTTAACTAGAAAGTGACTGCACTAGGAGCTGAAACTTAGCACTCTGACAATACTCACACCTACCTAGAATAACTGTGTGGTTTCAGTACAAATGTTTCTGTAGATGGTCAAGAGATTCTAGTCCAGGGACATCTCTACTATTCTGGTTATGTCTACTACTGGGAAAAAAATATTTATTATTTTGGAATGAATGGGTTGAATGTCTTCCAAGCAGTCTTCAATAAAGTACTTTTTCTTCTAGTTGACCTTCTCACAGTTGGCAATTTTGTTGCTCCTGAAAGCACTTTATTTTCATAATCATGTTTTAGATCTTCATATTGAAAAAAATAACAAGCATCACAGCAAGCCTTGTTAACAACCATGCACTTTGAAACAGCTTTTCTTACATCATTCTCCTTTGCCTCAGCTGTTTTACACAATTCTTATAATTCTTTCATTTATCATTGTCATAAATATATTGACCCTAACACCTTCGAGCTATGATAAACTCCAGGTGTTTTTGCAAATTTAAATCTCGTCCTATACCACAATCATCATATCCTTGCATTTCTCCATGTTGTCTCTCCAGTAAACTTCTGCCTTTCATGAATCACACAGACCAAATGCTTTCTTTTAGATGTATTGAAACATAGTAAAGAGGCCTGTGAGATAGCCCAGTGGACTAAAGCACCTGCTTAGCCAAGCTTAGGAAAGCACAAAGACCATGGTTCAATCCCCGGCACCACATGCTCTGCCAGCCCCATGCCCAGGGCAGGCTTAGCTGGCCACAGAGTCTGCACTTATTGGCTCACACCTGTAATCCCAGCGCTAGGGAGGCTGAAAACAGAAGGACCGCCATATGTCTGAACTGCAGAGGGAGACCTTGCAATAATCAAATACATTAAAAAAAAAAAAAACAGTAAATCTATTTTTTATAACTGTCAAGGTAGTTTACAGGTCAGTTTTTACTAGTTTATCCATTTTATACAACTTCCCTTCAGAAAGTTACAGATAGTTGTTCAGGCTTTCCATCTTGTAAAGCTGCCACTGCAATATAAACTCCACAACTGCCCCAGAACAGGAAAGGAGGAAGGAAGGAAGATGCCGATACTGCCTAACAAGCACATTTAAAACACGTAATGCAGCCGGGCGTGGTGGCTCATGCCTGTAATCCCAGCACTCAGGAGGCTGAGGCAGGAGGATTGGTGCAAGTTCGAGACTAGCCTGGGCTTCAAAAGTGAGCTCAAGGCCAGCCTCAACTGCATAGCGAGACCCTGTCTCAAAAAGACCCCAAAAAATAAATAAATAAATAAATAAATAAATAAAATAAATAAAACACGTAATGCAGAATTTTAGACTCCATTTAAATGCATGATTATGAGTTCTTTCTTGTAACCACATCAAAGACAATGGATTAACTCTATCTTAGAATTTTGTGTTCTTTTTATTTTATCCTAAAAAGGATACACAAAAATAGCTGACCACATAGGAAGAGAGAAAGTAAAAATACCATTGTATGGAAAACAAGATCACAAAATGTTTTGAGAAAGAAAGGAAAACACTATCAAAGGATGCTGACAAGCTTGGCAAAACAAATACTACTCACCCCTGATTTTCGCAAGAGCCAAAGGTCTCTTTCTCATACTTTTATGTTTATTTTTTATTTCTTTTCTACCACAGAGACGCAGTCATGAAAGACTTGTAAGCAAAAATGAAAAACAGAGACATAGAATGGCTGTGGTGGTTAGTAAAGGAGTTTCAAAGCTCCAGTGTGTGTAGGGATTAACTACCATCTTGCAGTATATCATTAGTGGTCTGATAAACAAAAAGAGAATTGGGTTAACAGCATCCTACACAGCAGCAGATTTTTAACTTAGGGATTGTGACTAGGATAAATTAGTCTTTAAATCAAAGGCTGAGTTAGTGACTTTTTACTTAAACATTTGTGATAATATTTAACCATATAATTTACTGAATGGAGTCACTGTCTTTGTAAAATACATAAAACTGTGCAAGAGTATTTTATAATTAAATAGGTTACAAAAATTGAGTTTCTCAGATGTGAGTCTGGGGTTGGTTTATCTGGCATGGTGAGCTTTGCAAGTCAAGCAATAAGATCCTGTGAATGAAACACCCTGTGTCCCTGCATGTGTTCCCAAATGGCTACAGAAATCCCTTAATTCTCTGCAATGAAATACTTAGGAGAACCTATGGCAGACCACATGTCAGAGACTAACACAAATAACTCTGAGTAACCTGGCCATTCTAATGGTTTATCATGTAATTATAAATTACATGACAGTCATATAAAAATAGTTTTTAACCCTAAGACATTTAAAAGAAAGCATTTAATTTGTGGGATTCATGAAAAGCTAAAGCTTGAAGGAGGGACAATATGAAAAGGGCAATAAAGTGAGGCTTGTGGTATAGAATGGGATCTAATGAAAATAATAGCTGAAATTCAATGCCGTATTAAATTGTAAATCTCACTTTAAGTAATGATGGATATTAAGCAGCCATACTTACTTTAAACCCATGCCTCTTGCACATTCAGGATTGGACTGCTTGAACTGAAAAAATTAAAAATAAAAAGATCTACAGGTTGTTAAATTGTAACCTGAGATGATTCACCAGGTTTGCCAGATTAAAAAGAATTGAAGTGTCTCAGTTACTCTTCTGGCCTTGCTGGGACAAATATGGACACTCAAAATGGAGGAAGGAAAGGTTTATTTGGCTCACAGTTACTGGAGGTTTTAGTTCATACTTAGCTGACTCAAAGGGAGAGTAGCACACTACAGAGAGCAGCAGTTCATGGCAGTGGAGAAGAGCAGTTTGCAAAAGGAGGAGTAGCAATGACAATGGCTACAGAGACCAAGGGTCTCTTCCATTGCTTTTAGACTATTCACCCCAGGTTGGGTACAGCACTTACACACATAATCCCAGTGGATCATGAATTAATCACAAGTTTTAGAAGTCTACCCCATGCCTGCATGAGGCTTTGGGGGACAACTTGATGCAAACAACCTTAAATAAGCACTAGGTCCCCAAAAATGCAGTGAGGCGTTTAGATGAGTTATGATACAATGGAGGCATTTAACTCACAAAAGGTAGAACAGAAAACAATGCCACTGCTGTGAGGACAGAAGGCTCTGCTGTGCCTGAAGACCTCCAGAGACCTTATCAGGGGAGCTGTCTGTAAGTGGAGAGCCCTTTTCCTGTCTCCGTCTAACTGCAAGTCAGGAACTGGCTAACCTCCCAGCATTCTCATGGTAGACAGCATGAGGTCTGAGATGACAGGAAACAAATAATGAGGATTAGGTGAGCTTTCTGATTTATATAGACTGATATTCGATTAGAATAAGAAGAAAGGGACTTGATGAGCTTCAGTAATTGAAAAGGTATAAATATAATGAAAAGCAGAACATTTCCAAAATATTGGTTCAGAAACAATTCATCTCTAGATTTTATTATAACAGAATAATGTTTTTGACAGTTATGACTTTCTAGAAATTTGCCAAATATTCTAAGGAAAGATGCCAGAAGAATATTGAATAAGTTATGTTAAGTAGTAATAGCACATAAAATATCATAAATACTATAAAACAAAAGCATTCTCATTAACAACACTATTGATACTAAGAAAATCACTTAAGTATTAGCAATTAGTAATAAATGATAAAATGAACATTTTGAACTACCCATGCTAACTTAGACTTAAAATAATTCAGCACATGCAAATGCATAAATAAATATTAGGCAATAGTTCTCTTCATTTTGTGAACATTAATGTTCATTTTGGGAAGATTATATTGGGGAAATTCACATATAATTGTATATTTCAAATACAATTTTGAGATCTTCATAGGAATCCTTGTATCCCATAATGGAAACCTCTATTGTGGCATACATCTTTGAATAAAAGACCCTACTAATTAATTTGATAGTTCACTAAGAGATTCTACCATTGTAATTTGGTCATTGAAGGTTTGTCGTCAGAAGAATTGATGCAATGCTAAAAGAAACAGCTTAGTTCTCATGCGAAGTTTCAGTAACACAAGTTAGGAGCAGAGGGCTTTTCTTATGGCACTGGAGCACCTGTCCGCACTCCTCCTGCTCTTTGGCTTCCTGTCTTCCCACACAATCTCTCACTCTCCCAGGTGCTGTTGCTACAATACTGTCTGACAGAGGCCTTCACCAGAGCTGGTATCATGCTCTTGGGTCACTTCAGTCTCTAAAACTGAACTAAGTCGACTAGTATTTTGTTATCAAACCTCAAGAATTTTGTACTGGCAATAGAAAATGGACCAAGTCAATAGCCTAACTGCTTTCATTAAATGTATGAGATTATACCAGGGATATAGCTTAGCATCTGCATCTTAAAGGTTCTGAGCTCAATTCCCCATGCAAAAATAAATTCCCTAAATTTATGATTTATTATCAGATCACAGTATCTGTCAGTATTATTTTGCAACATCACTGCAGTAGAATTTTTGTTGTCGAATATTACAAACGCACACACACACATATACATGTACATATGTTTCCATCCACAATAATGTGTTTAAAAATATTAACTATAATGTGCTTCCCTGGAGGTTTCCCCTTTATTAGATCAAGATATAATGAACATTTACCTAGCTAAAGTTAAAACAATTTTTAAGTTTGTGTAATTAAATGAACAGAAGTCCAAAGGATTTTCTTTTACTATGACATTCAATCATTTATAAAATCCCACACTGCAAGTATGCAAATATCAACCTGGCTTTAACTTCATCTTCATTTTACTTTCACCAAAAATGTAGTCATATCCAACTATATGTATTTTATAACAAATTTTAAACACTATGAAAAATAAGGTAAGGATGTAAACTTATAAATGAATGGAAAATTATTAATTTCATTTCATGTCACAAAAATACTTTACCAAAATCTTTAGACATTTTTTACATATTGACTTCATGTCAAAAACTTTAATACATAGTGTTTTTCATTAAATATTATTTGAAATGTAAGTTAAGAATTCTGTGTGTTTTCTTAAAAGCATGTGTTCTTAATATCTAATCTAACAAAGCATATTGATCTTAATTGATATTCTTCAACACATTACATGAATTATAAGAGACTGAATCTTTGATTTCATGCTTCACCAAAATAGTATGACATAGCCAGCTCTGTTCTATACATTGATCTTCATTATCTGATCAAAAATAAAACATTTTTATAGATGTCATCAATGTTTCCAGTCCACATTTTCAAAAATTAGCTATAGCCCCTTCTGACACCAACTCTCACCCTATAAAATTTATTTTTGGCAGTGCCTAAAAATTATCAGAACAACACTACAAGGCCCTCAACTTTAACAGATTTTTCCCTTTATGTTATTACTTCTCTTTCACGAAATATGTTGATTTCAGGTTCAATTATTTCAGTAAGATCATGAACATTAAGTGATTTGAGAATTAAAATTTAGTTTGAATTTTTTCTCAAAAACAAGTACCTCAAATTTTGTCACACACTGATGATTTATATCATTTATGACAAAAGTCTTTTTATTGCTTTCATATTTTCATCTGTCATTGACTCATGCTGTAATGTAGGAAGAGAAAATGGATGGCTTGAAAAATTTTAGACTTCCTGATGAAGACAGTCCACAGTTCAGTAATCAAGTGGCTATCCTATTGAATGATGACCATCATTCAGAATCATCAGTGAGTGCTGGGCGTGGTGGCTCACGCCTGTAATCCTAGCACTCGGGAGGCTGAGGCAGGAGGATTGGTGCGAGTTTGAGACCAGCCTGGGCTACAAAAGTGAGCTCAAGGGCAGCCTCAACCACATAGCAAGACCCTGTCTCAAAAAGACAAGAAAGAAAAAAAAAGGAATCATCAGTGATCCTGAAGTTTAGTGCATGATATTCATCTATATCAAACAGACAGTTCTAAATAGCCAGTTTTTAATTATCCACTATTTCTACTTTCAATCTTAAACTACATTTTATATATTGATGTTTCTATATATTATCTCATGACTTATTTAGATAACTACTAGATACTATTGACTTTGTAATCCTGAGTTGCTTAGGATATCCCATCTTAACTTTCTTCTAGGTATATTAAAATATTTTTTCTTATGTGTAACATTCCTACATTTCACTGTTTTCAAAAGATAGTTTTCAAATTGATGTACACATTTCTTTCCTATCAGTGTTTTTTCAAAGACAAATTAGACTTTCCTTCATGAAATTAAAAATAATTTACTTTTAAAATTCATTCCTAAGATATTAAATTTCAAAACTTTAATCTACTAATGTCATTATGTATATTAGCTTTTAAGTGCTATAGGAGCATAACTTGATCTCTTTATAAGATATGCTCATTAAACTTACATTACGTGCCAAATTTACTCATTTCCTAATTAAAACTATAAATACCATGACAAATAGAAAGCAGTAAATAAGGAATTGGATGCCAATATTTTCTTCTTTAAAAAATATCCTGCTTGTAATTTCATATCTAATTCATGGTAGCCATAATACAGCTCTCATGATTGTAATGGCCTCTCTTAATTCTATCCTTTCTTAAGCTAGATGTGTTATCCACAGGACCTCTACACTTTTACTTATCACATTGTTTTTTCATCAGGAGTCTTAACATTTATAGTCGCCAAAGCAATGTAAGGCTTGCATAGTCAAACTTTTACTTTGGGGAACTGAGAATATAGTTCAGCAATCTAAGCTGAACAAGCTTGGCAAGCTCAAGGACCCAGGTTCAATACCCAGTATCCATGCCACACAAGCCCTGTACAGTGGAACCCCAAAATGGGACTTGGTGGTGCATACCTGTAATCCCAGTGCCAGGAAGGCTAAAATGGGAGAATAACTATAGTCCAAGCTGCATAGCGAGATCCCGTACCAAATAAATAAATAAATAAATAAATAAATCTTTAAGAAATTACTTTTTTAATGCTTTAGAAAATTTTAAATTTTTTTAATCAGTTAGGCTCAGAAGAGGCATCAGTGATGTTTGGAAAGGTGATTTTTAGCTTATAGAAATCCTTTTTCTGCTGTTTAAAGCCCTCTCAAATTTGTGTACTCTGCTCCCATGTCTACCTTCATAGACTACATAAAGGAAGAGAGTGGTGTAACATGGAAGGAATTTATTTCTTTTCTTATGAACACAGATATGTAGAATACAAATAATCACTCTCCTTCTGCCACTGATTTGATGTTCATTTTATTAAATTTGATTAAGTGGTTCTCATTTTCTGTTATACTCCAAGCTTCTGTTCGAGTACAAATAGATTTTATTGCTTATAAAGGTCCTTCACATCTAGCTCTGCAGTATTTTGAATAGGGTTATAGCCTGTAATTGCATTATATTATTGGGTGAATCTTTAATTCACTTCAATGTCCCCGTGATTTTTCTTTCTATATATGTATATATATATATATATATATATATATATATATATATATATATATATATATATATGGCCTGCTCAGCCTGCCCTGGGCATAGAGCTGGTGCACATGTAGTGCCAGGGATCGAACTGTGGTACCTGCGGTTGCCTAAGCTTGCCTAAGCAGGCACTTTAGACCACAGAGCCATCTCACCGGCCCTGTCCTGGTGATTTTAGTATTATTATTTTCACTCATGCTGTGAAGTGATAGTCACTATGTTCCCTTTATTCCTTCCTATCAGCTGAGTACAGGAATAAAGCTAGAAATAAAGCAAGAAATAAGAAAGCTAAACTCAGTAAAGTTAATCGTACTTTAGTATTACCAAGCTATGCTCTCTACAAGAATTTACATTTCTAAACAATTTAGTTCCTGTTTGATCATGCATTTCCTATGCTTACATATTATATGACTCTTCGAGTCTTGCCTTTCTGGAGAAGGCACTATGTTCTTTAACTTACACTTCTTGACTAACAGTGGGAATAACTCTCTTCAAATGTTTAATTGACCTGGTGTGGTGCCTACCCTGTATCTCACCTAGTTGGGAAGGTATGAGAGGAGAACTATATATTCAGAGGTGGTTGAGATGGTGTCGTGAAACCCTGCTTCAAAACAAAATTTTAAGAAAGGCTTGGACCGTAGCTCAGTGATGGCACATTTACCTAGTACAGGTGGCCCTGAGTTCCACCAAAGGTATTATTATAGAGATACGTAATTAGCATCGCAAGAGGTAAACAACAATAAAACAAAGCCCAGGGACAGCAGTGGTTTAGGAATCCAAGAAAACTGACATTCAGGAGAAAGATAACATCTTACCCTGAAGGCTTTCCATTAGCAGTCTCCTCCCTTGCTTGAAACTTTGGTAATTAGTATTTATGTGAAACTAGCATTGGGCAAATGGAGGTCAGAGATTATAACACTTCTTTACTGAAGTGATTATGCACCTGAGCACATTCCTTGACCCCCAAATAAAAGTGAGATATTTCTGAGGGTCAGGGCTCACTTCCAGTGAGGTAAGTCTCACTGAGACCTCAAGCTAAATTCATTGGGTCTTCTCCTTCCTTTTGGCACCAGACACAGAACATTACAACAAACAGTTCCTAATGCTGTTCTTGGCTTCCATTGCTCTGAATTGCTACTCATTTCCTAAATCATCTCCCATATTTTTTGAATAACATTTTCCTAAAAGAGATTTAAATATTCTACACATATATATTTCATATTTTACTTTTGTAATATAAATACCTGCCTATGTTCAAACTTCCATATACTTCCCTGTAATTATCTTTGTTAAACAAAAAATACTTATTTTTTTAAATTAATTTTAATGAGAAAGAAATAACAAGGAGACAGTGTCACAACAGGTTAATAAAACACTTCCAATAATTAATACGTTGCATATTGTTGTGTTTGTAGTATTTGTTCAGAGTACAAGATGCAGACATGGTATCTTTTCTAAACATTATGTGTACAAAACTTTCCTCCCATTGAACTAAGAGAAAGTAGCTGTATATATAGTCCAATAGTCCATAATAGTAGTTGGCTAGATACATTCAATACTTTCTGTTTCTTGGACAGCAAGATAGCTCAGGTGACTAAGCACCTGCTTAGGCAAGCATAGGAACCAGGGTTTGATCCCCAGCACCACAGGCTGCGCTAGACCCATTCCCGGGTATACTGAGATCACCCATGAAGCAGGGCATGGTGGTACATGCCTGTAATACCAGTATTGGGGAGGATTCCTAAGAATAAGGATCACTGTGAGTTCAAGCTGCATAGTGAAACCCTGAACTAAATATATTAAAACCAAACAAAGTCAAAACTTTCTGTTTCTTAATGTAGTCAGGTTATAATCCAGAAGCATAACAAGTGCCAGTGTCTAAGCCCCATGCCAGAGACATGAATGGCTCTTGCCTTACTATTTCCTCCAATCTCCTCTCCTGGTTAATATTCATAGAGAAGATCAGTCCCAAAATATACAGTCTCTTTTTTCAATAGGTTGTAGGAAAGTATCAATCTAGCTAAATATGAGCATTTTCTCCTTGTAGAATTATTAACAGAAAAAATGGATAATGTCACCAGATAGAGTAACAGGTCCCTAATACAATATCATAAGGCAAAAACAAAGGAAAGATTTCACTTAACTTAAAAACACTTCTATTGGAAACAAGAGGTTTATTTATTTTCTCAGATTTCAATAATGTGTGTGACATTCTGTTTTTACTCTTTTAACTTATGAAATAGTCTATAAATATTATTTTCCAAATTTAGTACTATCAGGCAGGAGTTAATTTCTTTAATATAATGACTAACTCATGATTAATAACTTAATTTTTATGCTTCAATAAGCTTGAATTATTTAGTGTGAAAATGATTTTGAAATATATGAGGTCCTTCTTTGTTTTAAAGAGCACATCAAACTGCTTCTTTTGTTTAGTATGTTACAGGGATCATTATGAATTTTATATGTTATGTCGGGGCTGTCACACTGTATTATTTGAAGAAGTCACCAGGGATGACTTAATGAGGATAAATGACTATACATCACTAGTTTTTTTAGAAGTCAGTGGATACATTTAATTTTTCTGTCTCTATTTCTATAATCAGAATAGTATATGGGCAATTATTTTTCTGCCTTAGCTTTTTTTATCTGCAAAATAAAGATTATCATGGTAAAAAACATATGGTAATGGGCTTGTGAAGAGTAAATTAATTTATATATCAACCCTATTAATTATTACATAAGTATCAAAAATAAACTTTTTTATCATTAGCAATGCAAGTGTTTTCAATGTTCAATACCACAAATTAACAAATGTACAAATCTAATCAAAATTTTTGATGAACAGTGAAATAAAAATACTTGAAACTGTTCATAATGCATGTAAAATTAAATCAAATAACCTCTGAATCTGGTTAACAGTACATCATGCAGAACACATATACATACTTATTTGTAAGTATTTGTGTGGAGAAACTGTTAAGAGATGACTATTCAAATAATCTGTGTTCCATAGATGAAGAAACTAAAGTACAAAAAGTAATCTTTGGTGGTTGGATACGGAAGAACTGGGGGCAGAGCTGGATCTGTAAGGTGCATGAGCACCAAAAGGGCAGTGCTCTGCTATCACTCACACCCCTCCCTCACATGCATACGGCTATCCCTTGAGGCACATGTGTACTACTTTTTAGTTTTAGGTTTAAATTCTCAGTTGAGTTCTGAGAAAGCTTAGTGAGCACTTCCTGTACAAGCTAGGTGGTGGGGACATAAAGCCAAATCAGAGAAAAGTGTTACTAAGATTGCATTTCTCCAGCCCCAAACAATTCCAGCTCTAGTAGTTCCATCTCAATTATCTAATCATTCTCATCATCCAAATATATTATGACCCATCTATGACATAATAAATTTCAAACTTTCACTCTCTGATCCATTACAGGTAATGGCTATAAAATACAAGTCTCTAAAACTATTAACTTTTCCTGTTGCCATTATATTGCCATTACAGAAATGCCCTTTTGGAAAGAAGTTATTAACAGCATGGAATTTAGGAAGCTATACCATGTAGTCTTAAATAGTCAACCTAACTGTATAGTAAAATGATCCAACTGGCTGATTAAACCAGTGTTTAATAAAGTTTTATTGCTAATCTTATTAGCAAACTTATTTCTGTCCTGAGAACCCAGAATAAAGAGAACATACTCTGAGGACATTGATCAAACAGAGTTTCAGAGTTGCTTTCCACACATAATTACACACTGCATATTGCTACTCACAAAAAAAGAATATTTTTAGAACCTTTACATAAAACTAGCCAGTGATGCCAACTGACTAAAAAGGAAATCCTGTGAGTTTAAGCATTCTCTTTATTCTCAAATCACTGTTTGTGTCTACATATCACTGTCCATGTGTTCAGCAACATTTAGTACTTTTATGAAATTTCTGAAGAAAATTAATCTGTCTGAGAAAAGAGGGTCCTGAAAATATGTATTTTTGTTATTTTCCTTTAAAGGGGAAACACCAAAGTTATGAGTCATTTACCATGCCAGTTTTGAAGATACTGATTGTCTCGACAATATTACAGTATTAAACAATAAACTCAGTTTAGGCCATGTTTGGTATCTGGATTGAAATAAACTGATCAAGGTTATAAGCCCTTATTTCTGCTAATAATATAGTTAACTTCATGGTTCTTCTTGACTGTAGAGGATAGGATAATTCTAACTTAGGTAGACATATATTAAGAGTATTTATGTTCAAACATATAGAAATGGTAAGTGAAATTTTCTTCCGCACACCACACACAATGGCAAACAAAATGATTTTGTGGTCTTACTAAAAGACATTAATAAAATACCTAAAATTCTAGTCTACTGTTAGTTGAAGGATTACAGAAAAAAAAATAAGAAAATTGCATAAGAACTAGGAGGACTCAAAGACAAGTAGACTCTACCATAATAATTCCCAGACTTCCAGTACAGAATGCAATAAATGAAACATACTTTTTTTTGGAAATATACTAATGCAGTGATTCGTGGTGGCTATTCTCTTTTAAGTAATCTAAGGTCAACAACGGGAAAACATTTGTCTGGCAGTTGTTGACAGGAATGATCATTATGCTTATGGGAATGTGGTACTTAAAACACATAAAGTCAAATATAAATGTTTCTTTTAGTTTGTGCTTAAAATAAGTCAATACTAATTGAAATGAAAGATTAATGACTTTAGGGGATTTAGGGAAGAGAAGGATTTTGTTTTCATGGATTTATTCTACTAGGCATAGTTAAAATAACCACTCTAATTTCATGCAAGAGTTACCTCTGTTTCTTCTACATGACATTCACTTCTTTCCACCTCTTGGTCCCTTTCCCATTTACATAAAATCTACAGCCCTGCCCTATTACCTGCTGGCTGCCTTTCATCAAATCCCTGGAGGATATTTCTACTTCCATTTAGGGGCCTTCCCCAAGGGTACAGAAACTCCCACAAGCTGAATGTGAATTCAACTCGATGGGTGACTGAGGGTCCTCAGAATGGCTCTTTCCCAATGTCTCTGCTTGCCCCTCAGTGAGTCTTCTGTAGGAGGACTACGCTGGTGAAACTGCCCCTACAACTGACAGTGACAGCTTAAAACCTCACTCTGCATTGTCCTTTCTTCCATCGCAGTCCCTTTCTCCCTGTTCTTTAATCCCTGCTTCCTGAAGAAGCCAGTGCCCCTTTTCCTCCACAGCTTCTCTAGTACTTATTACTGGATGACTTCTTGATGACTGCCACTTTTTCTGGGATAAGATGAAGTCTCAGTGTCATTTTGGCTTGTGTTTCTCAAATGACCAACAATGACACTGAACATTTTTTCATATATTTACTTGAAAGACAAGACTATGTATCACAACAAATACTGTGAAATTCATATTATTCTGTTAAGTGAAATTCTATATCACTTGTAATTTTTTTCTGTTTTAATTCTAATTTGTACTCTCTGTTAAAAAAAAAAAACAAAAACAACAACAACAAAACAAAACCCTCCAGGGTCATGCCTCAGGCTCTGCCTAGAGGAGAAAACTATATTTCGTTAACTTTTTATTTTGCTTTCTATTTGAGCTTATTTCTTCATGGTAGCAAAGAATAAAGGGTTCGTTACACTTTATGTTTTTGTAATGTTATCCTCTGTAGGTCCAAAGTAATTATTTATATTCCTGTTGAAATAACTTTCTACTTAGAGATAACTTTTTAATAAAAATCCAACAACCACTTCAAATGAGTGAAATGGCATATATTACTTCTTAGAATTCACTAAGAAATAAGGACTTCTTTTGTAATTGTCCTCGTCTTTTAGATAACTGTTCTGTCATTATCTGGCTCTAGGATGCTGATTTATCTCACTATGTGTGCTCAGAGCTGGCAGAGCTGCCAACAGGTGAAGTTAATCTTGATGGCAGAAAAGCCTTTACAGCAGACATGCTAGGGGGTGGTTCAGACAGCTTCCTGTGATCCTGTGAGTTGCGTGATGATTGACACTTCAGATAGCGTACGCTACCTCAGGTCATGAGCAGAATGGGAAATTCTGATTAAACAGGACTTCAAGCAACCAGTTCTAAAAAGCCACACAAATTATTATTTTGTCGAACACCTGCAGATTTTGTTCTTACTATTTCGCTACTCAGGTAGTGAGAGAGGAAAGTAAGTTATGCCTTTCTTACTTGAAGCGACCTACTCTTCCAAAAATGTTTCCAAGTCTCTGGACTCCTGGACTATCACATGATTTGTCTCAGGTCCCAAAGTTAGATTTTGACAAACTGAGAATGAACCTGATTCCCAGGTCTGAACCAGATCCGTAGTTTCTTGCATTGATTTATGTAGCCACATACATGCCTATAACACTGTAATCTGCCTAAATCCACAATCTTCCCTGTGCACACTGCTACTTACAGGCCTCACAGAGCCTGAACAATAAGTATCTTCAACTAATCAATACTCAGCTCATGAAGGAAGGTTCATAGGAACTGCATACATCATGGCGAACAGTCTTTCCTGCCATTCTGAGGAAAACGCATCTGCACATGCCATTTGTCTCTGGCTTCTGAAGCCTAATACATAGCTGCTTTTCACACGTGAGTCTTCCGAGATTTGAGGCAGCATTTTACAGGAAGGCAATTAAGCAGTCATTTGCTCTGTAGCTCCTCTGATGGAAGCATCCACAGTGCCTGAGAACATGATAAAAACTCAAATTTGCAGGCTTTACCGAAGATAGCTGAATCAGAAATTCCTGGAATATGAACCTAAGAAACTCTTTTAATCTGGGTAATTCTGATACATGCCAAACGTGATATATCTTAACACAAATCACTAGAAAATCACTCCTTAAATCACTACTTATAATATGAAGCTACTAAAAGTAAAACATGGCTATTAAAAAGAAATCTAATTAACAACGTAAACTTTAAAATGTTTATAAGGCATGTGCTCAAGTTCTCTAAGAACTAATAAGCAACCAGTGATAAAAGTTTCAGTTAATTTTGTGAGGGCAGATTAATCAATGTAGACCAAAACAAGTAAAACAACCCCTTGTTGTTAGTCAAAACACTCTCTCCTGCCTCATCCAACTGTGGAAGCCTCAGCCCCCACACTGCATGACACACACACCAATCTCTAAGCAAGCCTGAATCCAAGTAGGGGAAACATTTGGTTGGATGAAAAGATAGACAAAACAACATCAACTCCCATGGCAAGGAATCATTCTATTTTCAATGACTTTTTTCATATTTCTAACTGATCTTTTTACCAATAAACAAGATATGAATGACAGGTAAGAACCTTTACAGCAACACTCAGCCACAATTTTTTTTTTTTTGTCTTTTTGAGACAGTGTCTTGCTATGCAGTTCAGGCTGGCCTTGAGCTCACTTTTGTAGCCCAGGCTGGTCTCGAACTCACACTGATCCTCCTGCCTCAGCCTCCCAAGTGCTGGGATTACAGGCGTGAGCCACCATGCCCAGCTCAGCCACAATTTTGGAACACTTGTTTTCATGCCATATCTTTTCACAGATACTCTTTAAGGATATCAGCTTGCTTTTTATTTACAGATAAACTATAATCATATTTCACATTTGAAATAGAGTGACTAGAGCCTCCCTAAAATTGGCATATTGAAGCTGTACCCTAACTTTTGGCGGGCAAGCCTTTAAGAAAGTAATTGGGATTAATTAAAGTCACAAGAATGTGACCCTAATCTGATAAGGTTGTTCCTTAGCAGAAGAGAGAAGAACCAGGAATTCCTGCACACAGATGCAAGACCATGGATAGATGTAGGGAAAAGATGTGAAAGCCAAGCAGAGATGCCTTGGAAAAAACCAAGCCTGCCATTACCTTGAATGTGGACTTCAAGCCTCTAAAACAATTTTTTTTTCACCACCTAGTGTGGTATTCGGTTGTGGCTGTGCAACATAATACTTTTATTTAATAATTCATTCTGTTAAGATGTATTGAATTTATGCAAGAAATCACACTCTATAGACATTCATGCCACTGACATTAGTCCCTGCTCTCAAGTGATGTTGAAGTCATTAAAAGAAATGGAGCAAGCAAAGATTGCAAAGTGTAATCCTTCAGCAGTGCAGAGACCACTTATGGTGACCACATGGAGGTCCTCATCACAGTCTGAAGATCATAGGAACACCTGGGGCCTGGGCTGACCTTCACAGGACCAGAAAATGATGGAGTTGCAGCAGATGAGAGGTTGGGTAGAGAGAAGAAAGTCAAAGGATCAGGAAATAGCAGTGTACATGACCTTGTGACCACAAAAGAGTAGGAAAAGTTAATGAGCCTGAGAAAGGCCAAGGGCAAAACATCACTTTGGCTACCTGAGAGGTCTTCAATTTAGTCTTGGTGGTTGTGGGAGAGCACTGTACCACAGTTTCTCAGCTTTCTTACACCTGAGATTGGCTGCATAATTGCTTGTTGTGGGAAGGAATAAAAACTGGTCTAGCTGGCACCCCGACCTCTGCTGCTACATTCCTGTAGGTACAACCACCCAAACTTTCTCCAGATATTGCCAAATAAACAGATGAAACATGTGAGAGCAAAAAAGCTCAGCTGTGATTAAGAGTCTGCCACCAGTTCATAACCAATGAAACTAGGAATAACCTCATTAAATTTTCATTTTACCAAGACTTGGCAATAGTCTATAGCATGATGATTAAAAGTAAGAACTCTCAAGCCAGCGTGTCTGCCCCACACAGCGCAGGCCATGCCTTAGTCCTACAATGTGCCCATGTTACAATACATCCTTAAGTTTTATAAATGGATATTTTCACCCATGAAAAGAAATCACAAAAGTACAGATATTTTATAGACTTGTTGAGGGATGAATTACATTAAACTATATAAAGGGTTTAGAATAAAGCTTGGCAATAAATGCTATGTAAATGTTTGCTAAATTAAAAAAAAATATTTCAGAGGAAAACTGAAGCAAAAAAAGGGAGAGGACGTGTTAAATCTTAGCTGAACCTCAAAATTTCCTGCAGTCTGTTCAGAATTAGGGCACCATATTTTCTTTTGCATTCAGAGTTCTGACTGTTGTGTTATTCTTTAGCATGTACTATAGGCTATTATGGAATTGTTATCTGATCTCTTTACGTAATGAAACAGCTTTATTATTTATTTATGTATGTTCCTTAAGTATGTTTTAAATTAAAGAATGAAGAATAAGAGCACACCCAACAGCAGCTTTCTCTAATAAGAATAGGCATCAATTTTAATGAGCAACCACAATTATTTTAAGAACCAAAGAGGAGTACAATGGGATCTAAGACTCTACTTATTTTTGCTTCACTCCTGTAGTTTGGGGAATGCTGACAGGCCTCCAGTGGTACTTGGGCTGAAGCACTTACCAGCCCAATTATTTAATGATAATATAACCAAAAGCGGCGCATTTTTCCTTAACTTTTATGAGGTAATATAACAGAAAATATAAACATGAAACTTCATCAACTTTATTCAATAATATTTTCTGCATAAGGCCTCAAAACATTCAATGCACAAAGCTGTCTTGAAATTTGGACAGTATTGATGTTTCAGTTCATGGGTGTGATGATTGGGTGTTCATATATTAAGAATAAAAAATGACTTCCTCAAGCCTTGTTACAATGTGGGCATGTTACCCATCTGATGTGAAAAAAAAAAAAAAAAAAAAAAAAAAACTTGGACAGTATTATCTAATCTCTTTCCAGATTTTTTTTGCATTGTCTTCCTTGAAATAACATACTTTTCATCATTTTATTCTCCTTTATTTCCTTTCTGTAGGTTGTATAATTTCAATAAAATGTGTACCCGTCAATGTAATAATCAGACAAACATGATGGAAGTCTTCATTCACATTTCAATATCCTGTATTTTTAAAATTATTTAGTCTACTAGACCTAATCTAAATTATCAATGAGCTTTTGAACTTCTTTGTTTGGAAATAATAACAAACATGCTCTATGTTATTTGGTCCACAAGGCACAGACATATTTTATAATATTATTTTTCCTCATTCTTGATCATAGAATAGCTTGATAGAAACTAGCCAACTCGGCCACTACCACCCACAGAGTTATTCCAACTATTGACTACTGTTGCAATTGTTTATTACATTTCTTCTTTGAAGCTGTATCGTTTCTATAATACGCGTAGTGGACAATAAAGGAGATGTCTCTTGGGTCTTTCCACTTCCTATTTATTTATTTATTTATTTATTTATTTATTTATTTATTTTTCTTGTTTCAGAACCTTTGTTTGTTTATTCACTCATTTTTATGGCCGGCTCAACCCACCCCGAGGGCAGGGCTGGTGCAGCATGTGGTGCCGGGGATCGAACCGCGGTCCCTGAAGCCGCCCAAGCTTCCCCAAGCAGGTGCTTTAGACCACTGAGTCATCCCACCGGGTCCCAACGCAGACGTTTCCTTTCTGCTATGCTAGCCTTTCTCTCTTTTTCTGTTTTTCTTTTTTAGATCTTCTGACATTTCCTTCATATTCAGGCTCAGTGTCACAACTGTATCCATTTTTTATTTTAAAAGTATATTACTGAGTTCTGAAGTATAAAAAAATATATGTAAAGTGCAAGGTCCTAAGTTCAATCCCTGATCCCTGGTACCACCCACATACACACACACACACACACACACACACACACACACATCTAATGTGCGTATGATAAGTTTTTATAGATTGCTGCATAAAATTACAGGTAATTTTTACAAATAACACAGATGAGTAAAAGAAAATAACCGGAGATCATCATTAGATTTCACTAAAACAAACATCAGAGGTTAACATAATGATCAAAATAAGAAAAGTATGCAAAAACTAGTAGCTATAAAGCAGATAAATAGGTGTATGAGTGTATCCCATGCAAACAACAATCAACCTTTTGGGGCCAACAATATAGCTCAGCAGACTGAGAGCCTGCTTAAGCAAATGCGGGGACCAGGGTTCAATCCCTGGTGCCACATGCCACACCATCCCCATCTCCAGGTGCACTGAGCTGGCCCCTGACACTGGGTGTGGTAGCACACACCTGTAATCCCACCCCTGGAGAGACTGAAAGCAGGAGGAGGCTCATGAGTCCCAGTTGTGTAGTTAGATGCTATGCCAAATAGATTTCAAAATATAAAAAAAGAATCAACTGTTTGAAATGACCCTTGGTCAAGCAATGCTTGAAATAGTAGTTAAACAAATGTGCTGTCCAAGTGACACACAGGGAACCACTGAGTTATTAAAAGACCCATCCTTCTGAAGCTGGGCAGAGTCTGTAAACATGAGGATGTGACCCTCCTGCAGTCATTTTCCCTTGTGTGAGAAAAGGAGATGTTTTTGATGACTTCAACCTACTAATATATATCTAATTACTGAAAAACAGAAGAGAAATGTCAGAGAAACTAGAAGCCTGAGTTTTGATGTATCCTGGGAGGCTCTGATGCTCTTTGTACTGGCATCATGGAGGCAGGTATATAGCACTGAGAGCAACTTTTAGGAACTGACAGTAGACTTCTGACAGCAGCAATGAAGCCATAATTGAGTTATACAACTGGAAGACACTGAATTATGCTAACAATTTGAGTGAACTTGAAAGTGGATTCATCACCGCCCCTCCAGATCAGAGACTACCCCAACAAATACTTGCAGCTTTGCCTTCTGAGAGTGCCAGGAGCTGGAAGCGTCAGGCTTGCTCACATGTTTCCTAGCATTCTGTGACAGTACACTAGTGTTGTTTTAAGCTGATGTACCAATGGCCATTAGCTGTGCAGCACGAGAAATGAATAGAGCCCTTTTAAGAGTTGCTGAATGCTTACCTAACTGGTATTATGTTAAGAAAAGTCATTACACATGTCTATTTATTTACACATCCACTCTGGAATAGATGTGTGTAATATGTCATCCATTAGAATGACTTCAGAAACAATTGCACAAGCCACAGGCCACACCATGAGTAAATCTCATAAACATAACATGAAAGGCAAAAAGCAAAACACAGAAATAAAAGAACACTTACCAGATAACCCCACCCCTTGCATCACACTAAGGAGCAAGTTAAATTATGTGGCTCGTGGAATATCTATTTAGGGAACAAACATTTAAATGGAAACAATAAAGTGATTGCTAAGAAAGCCAGAAACATGGCTCCTTTTGGGAGAGGGAAGGGAAGTGTGACAGACTAGAGCAGAGTGTGGGAGAGGGGCAGCATGGCCATATTCACATTAGGATCCCTCATGACCTAGCTTGTGACTAGCAGGTGTGTCTACCTGATTATTCTTAGAAAAGTCAAATTTTTTTTGCATCTTTTTTAATACACTACTTAAAAAAAAAACTGCTCCATATCCAATAAAAACCTGCAAGGCATTGTGCTGCTTCATTTTATTTCATTGCATGTTTTTGGAAGCTCATCAAGGAATCAGTCAGGAAAATGTGTGAGGAGCAGCCCGCAATGACTAGCATGGTCCCAGAACCCAGGTTCTTTTCCAGTCAGGGATGCTTCTTCTGTGACACATCTGAGAAATGTAGCTTGAAGAGTCGCCTCCACGGAGAACTTCGTTCTTTTTTCTTGTAAATGCTGGTCTCCTGAAATGGACTATATTCTCCTGTTACCTTTATTATTTGATTATATGACTCGGGGAAGATGTCACTACCTTTTGAACATTAATATAAATTATTTCCAAAGGTATTAATAACTGTGCTCATTCACCATCTCTGCTATATCCTTGAATCATTTCATTTGCTTCCTATCTACCCAGATAGCACCTAAGATTTTTGCTAAGGATGAATGTACTAATGAATCCTGAACTATTACTTCACCGATAAGCTCACCCCTTTTATATTAACGTGACTGGGCAGAAGTAGTAAAACACTACTGATTGCTTTGATTCTTCCCCAGACCAATCTCCTTGCTACTTGGAATCATCCTACTCTACAGGATGGAAAAAAAAAAAAATGCTTTTCAATTTTTTTCTCAAACTGGAACTTCAGGGGCTGGGGAGATAGCTCCGAGGCACAAGTGCCTGCTGGGCAAGTGCAAGGTCGTGAGTTCAAACCCTGGTCCCACAAAAAAAAAAAAAAAAAAAAAACAAAAAAAAAAACTGGAACTTCAGCACCACTAATAGCACTTAGTACCAGAGGGTCCATGCTACTTGGCAGGGGAGAGTGTGGCTGTCCATTAACCTCGGCCCCTAGAGCTGAAGCTCAGGCTAGAAGTACAAGAGCATGGACTACTGCCTCTGATTGCTATGAAAACGTGGGAAGAGATAAATTTTGTTTAAACTCATGGATATGTTGGTTTAAGTTCTAAGGAGGCTCAGAAATAAAACAGAATAAGTAGGGCATACAAAATCTTGTAAACCACGACCACATTCTGAATGAAATTCAACTCCATCTCCACATCTGTGGGTCCTCTTCTACAAAAGCCCTGCTTGCATCTATCTCTAAATGGGCTCACTGAGTTTTTTTTTTTTTTTCCACAGCCCTTCTGAGAGTAACTCACTTCGATTCCCTTTCCCATCCAACCATAGATATGCTTCAAATTATAGCTCAAGACTTCCTTTTTGAAGATGATTTCACACATGTCAACACATAGCTCTCTCTTATGAGATCTTATTGGTCTTGAAAAGTACCCTATTCTTTAACATCTGATCATGTTAAGTTTATCATAGTAGTGATCAGCTCTGTAGAGGCAAAACACTTCTATTTTATCATATGTATCATTTGAAAATACTCTCGGTGTTTAAAAGGCTGAAACAGTAAGAAATCATGAAACCATTAGGTTTTTAAAAGCAGCATTGAGCTAATTCACCTTGGACATATGCATTATAAAAACTCAAGATAAATATGTTTCAGCCAAGTAATTCTGGGCACATACAGTGTGGACAGTTTGGAGATGGGCAAAAAGTGCTTGCTAATATTTCATGAAGAATGATCTTTCCTGGAAACACACAAAAGAGCATGAACAATTGAGACTAGAAAAATCATAAGAGTGATTTAAAAGTCAATTAATAATCCTTACTTTTAACAGTGTCAGAGTTTCTGTCCTACATCAGCGCATATATCTAATGTCTACTCACATGTTGCACAAATGGAATCTCATTTGATTGCCCCAAATTTCTAAGAAATTGGTGATAATTTTTTCATCAAGCCAAGTTTCAGGGAGATTGTACTAGCTTCCTATTGCTGCTTTAGTACATAATACTACCAAAGTGACAGAAGAACATGAACTTATTACCCAATGTTCATGAACATCAAAAGTCTAAAATTGATTTCCCTGGCCTAAAATCAAGATGTCAGCAGGTCAGTGTCCTGAGGTATCTAAGAATGGATTTATTTCCTTAGTTTTTCCAGCTTTTAGAGGCTACTTGAGTTCTCATGTACAGCTGAGAAAGGTTCTGGGTCCTTTCCAAACCTGGCATCTCTCTTCCACTAAGCCCACTCCTTTTCTGACTCTAGCCCATGTGATTAGATTGAATTCACACGTGCAGCCCAAGATAATTATGTCTACTGCAGACTTTTATGTTTAGCGTATATGTAAAGCCCCTTTTGCTACAGGTTCTGTGGAATGTGACACAGGTAAATTAGATGGCTTTTCTGTAGATCATAGAAATCAAGCAACGTGTTCAAGAATCTTACACCCAAGAAAAATCAAAATTGTAATTTATCTCTTGTGGTACCCGAAATTGTCCTCTTCATTCTTGTATTTTTTTTTCTGATTTCCTCCACCATTCTTATTCTGTCCTTATTTTTCACAGTAATTCAAAATGAATAAAATTATCAGTACAAAGAAAGCAAAACTGCATTTCATTTTTCATGTTCTAACAATGTGCCCTGCAACATGAGTAAAGCAAAGCATGTATTTCGTATTGCCACTCACACAAATGGAAAGATCACCCTGGCTTCTGGCAGATGTCCACAGTGCCAAAATGAGACTCACTTAACTTTGAAAAAAAACTCCTCACTTAGAAAGACAATGTCCTTTCAACCCTAAAGTGAGAAATAATATCTCTGAGCGATAGATACAAATACATATTTTGTAGATTTATGAAGTTCATAAACTTTTATTAATTTAATTATTGCATGTCTGCAGCATATAATGTTTACATTTATTATATGGAATTGGTACACATTCAAAACATGCCTTAATTCCTTTTCTAGTTCCCTTCCCTTTCCCCCTTCTTCCTTTCACCTCCATCTCTTGATTGACTTTCCATTTAAGAAAAATCTGCCTTCTTACTTCCCCTCATAACACAATGAAATACTAGTCTGCCATAAAGAAATATTAACTTGGATCATTTGTAGAAAAAATGGATGGAGCTTGAGAATATAATATTAAGTGAAATAAATCAGTCACTCAAGCTTAAATATCACAGGGTTTTTCTTATGAGAAATTCATATTATGAATTCATACTTTCTGAGCTATATCGTCAAAATGGGGGCATGGAGTGAGATCCTGAAGATGTGAAGCTTAAATATTCTTATGAGGTCAGAAATGAGAGAGAAGGGTGAAAGGCAGGAACAAAGGCAGGTGAGTCACACCAGAAAAGTTCTCTACTGACCTCACCCTCAGACTTACCTGCAGACCTGTGAAGTCAGGGAACTATGTGCACAGGTAGTAAATAGAAGATCAGCAAAGACCAGGAAGAATCCATACCCACCCAGAAGCTTTATACTAACCAGCAGAATGGTACCAACCACAGGAAGTCTGAACAATGTTTCTCCAGCTGTGGGAACAACGATTTCACTGAAATTTCCCATATGGCGCATTTGCAATGTAGTTCTGTTGTTTGTACCTTACAAAAAAGACCACTGGGAGAAAAAAAGGACAGACAACAGGACAATGTATCACAAAATTTAAAAAAAATTGTTTACAGTTATATATCTTCAAAATTTAACATAATTAGCACCAGTAAACAGATAACCTGAGAATTAAGTAGCCCTGTCCTTATTATCTTACCAATAACTATGAGCTATGTGGAACACTAGTGCTAAATACAGCTGATGGAACCAAATGATGCTGCACTCCCAGGGAGAGCAGTTGTGTGAGTGCATACAGTGAGGCCCGTCTGGTGTGCACTCACCAAACCTTCCCCAGTCATATCAATCTACTGAACAAAGGTGTTCTCTGAGTATGGAGACAGAAAATGTTGCTTCATGTTTCTGACCACCTTGGGAAATAAATGGACTTGCTAGTTTTGACTCTTCCTTTCTCAGAAGAATTCAATGCATTGACAGATTCTATTGAGTCACTCTTTTTCATCTTAAAGACCTAACTAGCAGGACTCGACTTTTAATAGTTTCCTAAAATATTTTGTCCCTGAAAAATATCTTATACTCATGTTTGTACTAGGAATGACATCCTTGTTCAGTAAATGAGATTGACAGTCAAATTTCAAGTGTAAGACCTTATTTATCCTCTCTTATTAAAGTATAAATTGATTTCAGAGATAGTTAAACATCATTTTCATTATTTCTTTTGAAAATAGAACAAATATGTTTTTCAGGCATATTATGTCAGTTCAAATTGACCTTTTAGCATGTCATATCTTTAAAGATGCTTCATTTACATACAAACTCACTGAAGTTGTAAATTTTATTTTTCCTTATATTTCACAAATTTTAACAAACAAGGTTGTAAAGAAAAGGCAGATTGAACAGAGAGAAAGTAGTTGACCTTGAAACCTATTTACCTTGTACAGTGTTTTGTAGAACTGTTGTCAGTGCCAATCATCTGGATGAGTCACAGCCATTGCTTGGCCAATTTGCTCTCTGTGAAAGCCTGAGAGAAAATTTTTTCTTGAGGTGATTCTTCTTAGGCACACTATACATTAATGATCATTTTCTTCTAGAAAAATTATCATGTCTGCATCTTGTACTCTGAACAACTTCGAAGACAACAATGTGCATTGTATTAATTATTGTGGCTGTCTTACTAACTTCTCTTGAAACTGTTTTATTGTTCTTTCTTATTAAAATTAATAACATTTTTAAAAAAGAAAACGCAAATTCTCAGTAATAGTTGTACATTTTTCTCAGCCCTTTCTCCCCTCTTCTCTCCTCACTTTCTTTTGCTGCTGAAGAGGTCTATGTCAGTCCAAGTCCTGGAAAGGACTCTAAGGAACCATGAAGAGACACAGACTTTTCTCTCACTGCCTTAGGGCCTCTCAACCTATTGAGTGCTGAACAGTGGAACAGGTACAGCTATTGTCTGGTAATGCATTCTGTAACCATTCTGAAGTGAATTAACCACTTACAGACAACTGTAAGGAGTACCACAAAATGTCTGTGTTCTTCAGGAATTTAATTTTTTCCATTACCTTAGATAAAGAGAGGTGGAGATAAAGAGAAGACAAGACAGATTTCCCGTCTGTTACATTTCAAGGGATTTGTTGTCCATTGTGCCAACAGATATTACTATGGTTTTGTGATGAGGAAACCATTTACAAGTGCATCCGTGTCTGACTATTGCTTCATAATGGGTTATAATCATGTTCTACCTGGGCCATGTAGTTGATTTCAGAAGATAGCATTGTAGGCTTTGCCATTAAGTAAACAAACTGATACTATCAGAACTTCTCTCTGCTGAGAACTTCCACATTCCGATGCAACTTTTTACCTTTTCACCTATAAGTGTTCCTTGATAGGGAGGCATCAATGATAACAGACTTAAGATCCAGATGGTAGCTATGAAAACAAATGCCAATGTCGTGTGACTATATTTGTATTTTTTTATTTATTAATTATAAAGAGAGTGCAAAATCGTATTAAAACAGAAAAAAACTACAAGTGATGCAGCATTTGACTTAACAAAATAGTATGAATTTCACAGTATTGTTGTAATGCATTGTCTTGTCTCCCAACTAGTTATTCATAATACCAGATATATGCATATAAAATTGAAAGAAAAAAAGAAATATATAAAATCTTAAGAACAAAAAAAGGACAAACAAATTTATAAATGGAGACAAAGCGCATTAAGCATTAACTGCTCCTTTCCATAGACCGGGAGAAATCCACAATAAAGTTCACTAAATGATCCTGCATAAATACATAGATATATTACTGTCCCCCACTACTCCTGTTCTTTTCAACTCAGGAACTCTTTCCTTTTGAATAAGTTCATTCCTTTTTCCCAGAACCTATTGTACTTTTCAGTTCATTTTCTCTTTCAGGTTCTCACACTAAGGAAACAATATGATTTTTGCACACACAAGTTTGATTTATTTCACTTAAGAGTATAGTCTCTAGTTACATCCACTTACTAACAAAAGTCTCAAATTTATCGTGTTTCACAGCTGAATAATACTTCACTGTGTGAAACTATCACTGGGTTCTCATCTTTTTGAAAAGTTTCTGCACTTCAAAGGAAATCTCCAACAAAGTAAGAAGAAAATTCACCAACTGCAATAAAATTATAGCTGATTATCCCTCTGACAAAGCCCTTCTATCTAAAATATAGAATTTTTTAAAATTCAGGCCTTCTCAAATTGTAAGATCCACTCAAAAAATGGGCATCTAAATGAATATACATTGAGATCCCATGTCACTCAAGAAAGAATGTTTAACATCAACAGGTCAACCAATACCTAATGCTGGAAGGGCTGTGGAGAAAACAAACAAACAAACAAACAAAAAACAAAACAAAACAAAAAAAAAACACTTTTCCACTGTTGGTGGTAGTACAGACTGGTACAACCACTGTGGAAATCAGTGTGGAGATTCCTTCCAAAGCTAGGATTGGAAATCTCATTCAAGCCAGCTATCCCCCTTCTGGGTGTATTTCCAGAAAAACTGAAAACATCATACCACAGTGATATATGTGCACCCATGTTTACAGCAGTGCACTGTGCCATAGCTAAATCCTGGAAACAATGCAGATTCCCATGAACTTAGGAATGCATAAATAATATGTGGAATTTTTAGAAGAGACTATATTTGGTGGAGAGAATAGATAGTGCTGTCATACAACACTAAAAAACTCTAATGGTTTGCCTCACAGTTTCAGAGATTCAGCCCTTTGGTGGTGACTCCGATGCAGAGACATAATGGCGCAAAGGCATTGCGGAAAAACCTGCTCACTTTGTAGTTAGCAGGAAGGAATGTACAAAGGAAAGAGCACCAGTCCCTTAGGTCCCCATGACCCACAGATCTTACCCAGACACATTTAGAAATATGTTCTGCTAATCTCTTAGACATATTTTAATGCAGCTATGACTAACCTATCACCTTAAACTGTGTAAGGACAACAAGATTTCCACTTCTCCTAATAAAGACAATATCAAGATTAAAATGAGGGCTAACATGATAAAATATCCTGCTTACGACCAGAAATACTATACTCCCTTTTCCCAGTCTCAATAGTTCCAGTATTGTGCAAAAGTTCAAGTCAAGGCAAACTCTTGGCAGTAAATCCCAGTATTTAATAAAAGTTGCATAATTTCAAGGTTCAGTGGCACAGAGGAGGTATTCCTTTTCAACAACGGAGGGATAGAGAAATGGAAAAGAAATGGACAAGATGAAGACCCAAAGTCAGCAGCCCTACAGCTCCAAGTGCTTAAGCAGGAGGTGGTAAGATACCATCTCCAACAGACTCACAGAGCACCACTCCTTTGACTTTGCTGGTTGTCATCTACCTCAGCTCTTTTGTGCTGGTTCTGCTCACTCTCTGCAGCTCTCCTGGGCAGAAGATATCCATTACTGTCATCTCAAATTTTGTGGACCTTGCTGCACATTTAACTTCACTACCAAAGTTTGAGAATGCACTCCATTCTTAGGAGCATACTTACCTGGTCTCCCAGGTCTTTCTTTGAAATCTGGGTGCAAGACTTTTTAACTCCAAAAGCTCTTTCATTTTTGTACACCTGAACAATCAGTATCAAGCAGATAATGTCTAAGTCTGTGTCCAAGATGCTCAGTAGCCTGGCCCCCTTGAATTATGGCTACAACGTTCTCTGGTTACCTAAACAGCCGAGCATAGTGAAAGGGATCCTGGGAAAGATGTTTCCTGGGTAACGCATCTCAAGCAAGGGTCCAGAGCGTCTCCTCCCAAAGGAGAGATTTGTATCTTTATATGGTTTGGCATGGGTAAGTGGTGCCTTAATGATTCCTGAAGTGACTTCAAAGGATCTTTCTTCTTGTCCTGCTACAAAATACTTGGTGTCTCTTGATTTGTTTGTTTATCGATTTATTTATTTACTTTTAACTTTGACAGTATTTGTTGTATTGCATAGTGTGTCTTCAAATTAGTTGTTCAGAGAAAGAAAAAAGGTATAAGAAATTAAGAAGAGATAAAAAGAAAAAAATGAAAAAGAAGACTAAATTAAGCATCAACTGTTCCTTTCCATAGACCAGCAAAAAATCTACAGTACAGTTATCTGAACCACACTGCTTGCACACATAGATGCACTTCTTTCGCCCTCTCTTTCTCCTGTTCTCCGCCTCATCTTGGTAATTCCTTCCTTTTGAACAGGTGTGGCTCATCATATAATGTCTTTTCAGTAACCACACCATCTTTGACTCCAACTTTACATGTAGCTATTTTGGGGACCGAATTTCAATTTTTTCTATCTTTCTTTTTTTTTTTTTTTGTGGGACCAGGGTTTGAACTCACGACCTTGCACTTGCCCAGCAGGCACTTGTGCCTCGGAGCTATCTCCCCAGCCCCTTTATTCCCAATTTTCACTACAAGTCCTGCTAAAAACAGCCAGCAGGGTCTATGCCAAACCCTGAATATTATTAGTTTGCTTTAAATTTCTTGTAACACATATATTCATCCACAATTTTAAACTTAGCCTTCCATAAAATGTCAGGGCATGGGCAAAATGTAGATAACTTTTGCTTGAGTGTAATATGTATGGCCTCCTCTCTACTTTCTAAGAACCTTGTACTCAGGTGAAATTTACTGAGCTTGGCTTTTCCTTCACATTTCTACTCACATTTTGATCTTCTGAGCACCAAAAAAAAAAAAAAAAAAAAAATGATGAATGTCTGCTTGCAACATTCTAGGGCTTATCTTCTTCACGTTTCCAAACATTTCCAGCTGGGAATACAGTTTAGTGGCATAAGCACCTACCTGGCAGGCACAAGGTCCTGAATTTGATCCTTAGTATTGAAAAAAAAAATATGACCAAACATTTTCAAACTCTCCCTTCAAAGCATTTCCAAAGGTTTTAGAACTACAGAGTCAGATACAGTCAAAGCAACAACCCCATTTCTTTGATGTCAGTTTTCTGTGCTATGTCTTTCTGGTGTTAGGACAAAATTCTCAACTTACATAACATAGAGGAGCAAATAGTATATTTGGTTTCTAGGGTTCGTGGCTTCGGGTCAGCATAGGCTGCCTCCAAAACAGTAACATCATGACAGAAAGACTCAGGGAGGGGAAGTTGCTCCCTTCTTGTGCCTAAGTCAGAGCACAAAGCATGAGTGCCAGAGGAAAACCCCAAGACCATGCCACCCTGGTCCATGCAGACAAACCAGAAAGGTGGTTTTATCTTCATTTTCTCAATTCAGTTAAGTTGATATTGACAGCCACAGTCATGTAATAATTATTGAGGCTTGTTATATGCAGTTTCCTACTTTGCACAGGTAAGGTATTACACTAGGCAAAATGAGCACACTTACTATCCTTCAATGCCTGGGTTTTCCCAAACTAAAGAATATATCTGTCTAGAAGCAACTGTGTCTCAGATCATAATCAGGGAGGATAGTTCCCTAATTTTGCTGAAACAAATAATTATAATCACAATACAACCTCAAGATCAAACTCCTCTGAGGGGAAAACCAAAAAACAAAAAACATAAATACACAGAAATCTGAGAGTATAGTGACCTGGATTTTCACTGGGCCAGAATACTTGCATGACAGTATTCATTTTGTAAACACTATCATATATGCAGAATGAATACGGATCACATCCCCTGAATATTGTTATATGTAGATAGGCAACCATGAGTAGTAAATTCATATAAAATATTTTCTAAAGTTATAGAAAAAGTCGCCGTATTTTTTAATTGTCTTTTTGAGACAGGGTCTTGCTATGCAGTTCAGGTTGGCCTTGAGCTGACTTTTGTAGCCCAGGTTGGTCTCGAACTCACATCGATCCTCCTGCCTCAGCCTCCCAAGTGCTGGGATTACAGGGGTGCGCCACCACACCCAGCTTCACTGTATATTTTTGTTAACACAACAACAAGTTGAAGCACTTCCCTAAGAGTGGGTAGCATGTTGATTGAACCATATCTATTGAGATAAAGAATCTCAGTGTTGCGATCAAAGAAAAAGATTTACAAAGGTGTGTCTGCCTTGAAATCCAACCATACAGGATACACCATTGACTAAGCTGTGGAAGAGCCAGTATTTTAACAAAGAAGGAAAAAGGAACTATTTTTTCCAAGGGTGCACTTTTAAATGAAATGACAGAGCATCAAGGTATGTAATTGATTTCAGATATCTTGTACTGCACATCAGAAAGCCTAATTAGCCCTCACACTTGGAAAGATTTTTTTTTATTTCAGAGTCAAATTGTTTTCTGTGATCTTCAAATGAAAGCACAATCTGACACTGCCTGATAAGAGTGCAGCTATCGTCACTTGTGAGTTTATCCTGTCCTTGGTAAGGGAAAACAATGAGAGGAGTTTCTGGCGCCTCATGCTAGCAGTGGTTTTCTATTTTGAGAAAAATAAGATACAATAAGTAATTGAAAAAGGAAAAATATATATAGAGATGGTCAGCCTAGTCTGGGAGTGATTAAAATATTAAAAGATCTACATCTCAACCTTCCCAATCAAGGGACCACATATGCTGCTTTTTAGAGAAAAAATCATATGAAATAACTGGTATGGCATGGAAGCACTTTATGTCCATCATAGATGAAGCCTACTTTGCATGATGGCAATATGCCTGGCGTGGAGGTGCTGAAGACTCTGAGAAGTGGGGCTAGGTAGGAAGGAGCTCCGTAAGTCACATGGATGAACATACTCTGTCCATTGTTGGCCACTCTGATGTGGCACAGATAATAACTTAAATGATACTGGCATCATATTCTTGACCCTTCAAATGGGATGGAAGAAACCTCTTTGCTTATGACACTATCCCAAGCATTGCATTGTGGTAACACAAAGTTCTAAAACAGTAAGCAAGTAGAATATGACAAGATCTGTGCAAAGGACTAGAATAAGTAGAAAGAGTAACATCTTGTCAAATTCTTTAAGAAAAATATGAGAAATTTAAAGGCGCGAGTCCAGACATGTTTTGTTGACGTAAAATTTTATGAAACAGACCTACAATAAGTAATACTTAGTACTTCAACCCACTTGCTTGCTGTTCACACTCCCTTCATCTCCAAGTCAGAAAAAAATGAAGGCATTAGAAGTTTAATGGGAAAAAAAAAAAAGTCCTCTCCTCCTCCACAGGCAGCCTGAAAGAAACCCATGAGGAGCTACATCAGGGGAGCAGCACACTGTTCTGACAAGAGCCAGCAGGAGACCTGGGAATGGTGTGTGTGATGTTACCACGTGACCTGGAAATCTTACCTCTTCAGAAAATTGCACGGCAATTATACAAAATAATTGCTTGAGAAAAAGAAAAAAACAAGCCTTCTTTTGACAAGTCAGTGTTAATTTCTTAGTCTGAAAGTTCCTACTAATACAGTGCCTGTTACAAAGAAACATATCATTAAGTAGAATGAAAGTAAAACACTGAACTGAACAAAAATGATTTGAAAAGATCATACCTGAGACATATTGAAGTAGTACAGTATGAACTTGCTGCCATTACTACACATAGCTCTCAAGTTCCCACCAAGAAAGAAAAAAAAAATCCTGTAACTTCTAAAATGAGGTTTATGAGCGTGGCAAGATGGCTCAGCAGTCTAGAGCACCTGCTTAGGCAAGCTTAGGCAACCACAGGGACTGCAGTTCGATCCCCAGAGCCACATGCTATGCCAGCCCCACTCCCAGGGCAGGCTGAGCTGGCCATAACATAAATCAATCAATCAATCAATCAATCAATTAATCAATAAAGTTTAAAAAATAAATAAAAACAAAATGAGGTTTTATTGTAAAAAAGGAAGTCCAGAGCACATGATCTGGGTAATCATCAATTTAGAAATGATTGCGCAACCATTTCTACATAAGCCTGTAGTTTCTTTTTCTTCATGAATTAAGGTTTGTCTTTGATACAGAGCAACTGGGAAGTACTTATCTTCACAAACAAGTTTGTATCATGTGGATACAGAAATAGGACTGATAAAAAATGTCCTGAAATTTCAGGGTATACCCTACTTGTACCCAAGTGAGCTGCAAATCCCTGCACTTCATCAGTGCTGGGGCAGCTGCTACCAGCAAAAGTGAAAGACTTAGAGTTAAGTTGATACAAACCTCTTAAAGATAAGGATGCAGATGCTGGCTAGATGTGTTTTAATTTATTTTTTTTAGCTTTATTTATTTATGTTATGGCCAACTCAACCTGTCCTGGGGGGCAGCATGTGGTGCTGGGCATTGAGCCATGGTCCCTGAAGTTGCCTAAGCTTGCCTCAGTAGGCACTTTAGACCCCTGAGTTATCTCGCTGGTCCATGGCTAGATGTGTTTTAAAATGATTCTGACATATCAAGTCCCTAATGTGTTAAAGTCATTTTAGAAGATTAGCCATGGGACATAATAACTCTGTATAAGAAATGCTTTCTACTATCTAGAGCAACCCTTTATAAAAATTTCTTTGAATGTTATTTATTTATTATTTGAGAAGAGCAAATTTATCTTTTTAAAAAAATGGTTTAAGGCAAAGGAAATAATCTGGGTTTTTCTTTGCTACCAAAGAATATTAGCATATTTGGCATACTTTCACAGTTCATCTTTATATCAATGACATTTCTTTTGAGGAAAATTTGAGGACAGTTTCCTTCTCCCTTCTTCTATGCTAAGTATCTATCAATGTAAGAACAATGGGTTCCAGGAGACAAATGGCTCACATGTCTGTTTCATATATTAGTTTACCTTGGGACTTATACACTATCTGCTATTTATAGCAAAAGTTGATTTGCTATGGTTTCAGTAGATCTAGAAAAATAGCAAAAGCAAGTAAGATCATTCGAGAATGCTAAAAATAAATGAATAGAAACTGTGACTAAAGTATAAATGCTTTATGACTAATGATAACAAATTTGTGATATATCTAAAACAATAAAGAAATCTTGGGGAAATCATTCTATGGCTAATTAGTAGAAATTATCATGGATATATTCCAGAAGAAAATAAAGCCACAACACTTTATTTCAACATTTGCCAGGTTCTTCTATGTCCTGTGTCCTCACTGACATTGAAGGGTTAGAGCCAAAATATTGGCCATTATTGTATCCCTGCTTTTTCTCTAAGTATTTGGACTGCCAACTTAAGTTATTAATCCTCCAGAAGAGAAATTTAGTGATACTGTTTCCTATAACATAGGCACATGAGCTTAATATCACTATTTTTCTGAATATCAAACACTTTAGACATAACATGAAGGCAGGCATTTTCTATCACTTGTTGATATTCTAAAGTTAAAATTCCTATAGAATGTAAAAAAAAAAAGAACAATTATACATTGTTACACAGAGATTTAGGAAGCATATCTATTGAGTGCAACAAATCAAACAGTGGTGAAGATAATATTCTGTTAGTTTCACATTATTTAAGAATGAAACAATGGATTCTTAGCAGTTAAGTCATATTAGTGAACAAATTAAAGCAACCATTAAAACAATAAAATTGATAACTTGTTCAGCATGAAGAGTTTATCATTAAGATAAAGGCATCAATAAAAAGAAAATGAATAAAAGAAAGCAGTGTTTATAAAACACAAATGTTGGTGTATTTAAGCAGAAAAATAATTCAAAGCCAGGCATGGTGGCACAAGCCTATAATCCCAGCACTCGGGAGGCTGAAGCAGGAGGATGGATGTGAGTTCGAGACCAGCCTAGGCTACAAAAGTGAGCTCAAGGCCAACCTGAACTGACAGCGAGACCCTGTCTCAAAAAGAAAAAAAAAAAATAATAATTCAGAAAATTCAGTAGACTGTTTGGCTGACATCTTGTGGGATCAAGGGAGATTCAAGGAACAAAAGAATACTGAACAAGTTTTCTTTCTTTCTTTCTTTCTCTTTCTTTCTTTCTTTCTTTCTTTCTTTCTTTCTTTCTTTCTTTCTTTCTTTTTGTGGCAGGCTTAGCCTGCCCTGGGGGTGGGGCTCGCATACTGGGGATTGAACTGCAGTCCCTGAGCTAGCATAAGCTTTCCTAAGCAGGCACTTTAGACAGCTTGAGCCATCTCACTGGCCCAGAACAAGTTTCTTTAGGATGAGTAAAATTAGTAAATATCAAGTAATGATTCTAAAACAAATATTCAACTGGAGTTCATGTATTAACAAATATCAAGAATTAGATGAATAATAATAATTTTTAAAAACTAAACAAATACATTAAGTGAGTACCATCAAGCACAGAGAGCAAAGCCAAAGGAAGGTCAGAAGTGAAGAACTCAAGAAATGATCTTAAGCTGATGTGATCTTAAATTTTACGCTCTGAGGGAAGAATTATGCTTCTGATGAATGAAACTGGGCACCACTGAGAAAAATGGTGGATATAAGACTAGAGTTTGCAGGAAGGACCAAGGGAAAGAGCATTCTAGGCCTATATTCCAAGGAAATATTAAGGATTTCAGTTTTCAGAAGAAAACAGAGCTGAAATTTCTGTGGAAAAGAAAAATGCCAACAAAATTTATTTTAATGTGAGCTTGCTTCACTTATTTGAAAATAAAATGCCAGAATCACTGTCAAGAAAAATGAGGTAAGAGGGAAACACTAAAAATGGTGACTCCAAACTCATCTCTCAAAAATCATGTACATTAGAATTGAACTAAAATATAGATTCTCAGAAACTAGAAACATAGACTCAGTGAGAAACAGAAAGTGTTACAGGAATTAAGAGAATAGATAGCCTATTATTTTCTATAACAGGAATTAGTACTATTGCTCTCCAATAAGATATCCCCAAACTGAATGGCTTAAAATGGTAACTTGCATAGCTTTATCAAGGAACCCTTTACAAGTGTCACTTCTAGGCTAGGAAACAGGAAAAAGAATAAAATGAATTAGGCTATGTTCATGCAATGTAATTCTTATATAGTGAAAAGGGATGAATTACACTTACAAGTATCAACAGGGAAAGTAATTTTAAGAACAAACCACTGTACATGAAGAAAAACTAAGTTTCAAAGGTACAAATTTATTATGGTAAAATTTGTATGTTTTAAAAACATAAATCTTGAATGTTGTTTCAGAATGAACGTATATAGGTATAATAAAGCTGTAAGCATTGTTTTGATACATACTAATATCAATTATTTGTGAGGAGAAAGACAAAAATTCAATGGTGAATAAATGAACAGGATGATTCAAATGCCTCTGTAATGTTTAATTAAAATATTAACAGTTTATATGGCAGAAAATTAAGATTGAGCAATGTCACATGATAGTAGATATGAATTTCACTAACCTATTTTTCTCTAAGCTTGTAGCATTTCATAATAAATAATATGTCATGTGGAGCTGCAGAGATAGCTCAGTAGAATAAGCACTTGCCTCCCCAAGTCCACAAAAATAAATAAATAAATAAATAAAATGTGGGGGGGAATTCTTCAGTCAGAGACCAGTGTTAATGATAGAAGAAAGAGTATTAATGAAATCTGTTAAAAGAGTATGTATTAAATAAAGCAAGTATATTTTCTACTCAGAGTTTCAGTGTCCTTGACGTAGGCATAACTGTTGTTTGTTCAGTGACAATCAAATATATCAGAAGTTTTTGTGAAATGTTAAGATGTATAGGGAGGGTTCTTAAAATCAACGACTGGGAAAAATATGTTCCAGGCCACTGCAGATGTCCTCAGTGCAAAAGATATTTTAATGAAAAATTGTGTACAAGGTAGAGCCTGGAGCCACAAAGGATGGTTCAATGGATTTGCATCATAACTGTAAATTAAGTACATTCACCCACCCAAGTCTGTGCATGTGTAACATGTGTGCATTTTTAAACAGATATCTACATTTAAGTGTAGCTATAAACTAAAATGATGCTTCTAATGAGGCGAAATTCTGTCATCTGTACAATCTGGTATGAATATTGAGAAAATTCAATAGTTAACAGCTTTGCTAAAAAAAATAAAATTATGTTTCAAATATTTAGCTTTGATAACACAGAGTGTTAAGCCACTTTCCGTCATAGTCAAGCTTCTGTATATACAAGTGCTTCATTTGTGGATTCCATCTATCTCTGACAGAAAATATTTAGAAAACTTTGTTTCTGTAATGAGCATGTGCAGAGGTTCTTTTCTTCCCTGTCAGTGGTCTATAAACAATAAAATATAATGACTATCATCCAACATTTATATTGCATTAGGTATTACAATTAACCTACAGATGATTTAAATTCTACTGAGGATATATTCAAGTTATATGCAAACACTATACACTTTCATCAACAATTGTTGGAAAATACCTGTTCCATGTTATTTCTAAGGTATTTGGTATTCAGAAAGATAGTGATGTTAAGCTCAAGTGCCTAGGTTATAGGGTAATAGCATCATTAACATAATAGCAACTTAAGTTTGCAGACCAAAAAATTAGAGAAAAAGAAGGGCTACAAAGATAGATAATATTTTGGGCCTTTAAGGTCATCGAAGACTCAGGACATAAGAGAACCAGTACTATAACATCCTGTTACTCAGTGGTGTCCCAAAGCTTCTGTTTCAGTAGATTATGGATCCACAGAGGAAAATGATCAACAATGTACAGTGTACCTAAGGAGAGTCACCTAGAGAGAAAACATTCTCTCAGGCTTTCACAGAGAGCGAATAGGTGAAAGAATGGCCAGGACTCATCCAGATGGCTGACACTGACAAAACATCTACAGATCATTGCTCATGATTTCAGGGTAAATCCTGAAGGATCTGACTGAGCTTGTCAGATAAAATGTTCCATTTTTGTTATATAAGTCTTGCTTTATCTTGGTCCTAACCATCCATCAGAAAAGTCTAACCATGAAATATAAAAAGTAAAGTCATTTTAATATGCGGAGCTGTAAAAGGCTTAAGTCAACATCTTTTGACATTGCCAGTTCTGTTGATAACCCACTACTATTAAGGACTACTGGACTATTTTGGGTTATTTTGCTGAATCCTGCACCTACAATATTTGAATGGCAATGCAACATCCATCTCTGACAAAACAAAACAAAAAGGAGTATATAAATAAAGGAGCACTTTGTGGTGAAAAAAATAGTTGGGATAGATATACAATTACCTTCTCTTAGTTCAATGAGAAGAAAGATTTATGCTAATAGTGTTTAGACAAGATATCATGTCTGCATCTTGTTCTCTGAATAACTACTGTAAAGACAACAATATGCAATTTATTAGTTATTGTAACTGTCCTACTAACCTGTTTTGAAACTGTTGCTTCTTTTTCTGTAAAACACCAAGTGGTGGATGACACCGGCGCAGTGGGAGGGGCTGGCAGCCCTGAGGGCCCAGGCATGAGAGGCCGCAGTGGCTTCAGTGGAGGCTTCGACCATGGTCTTCGAGGCCGCGGGCGTGGCAGAGGCCAGGGCTGGGGCCGAGGCCGCAGGGCTCGAAAGGCTGAGGACAGAGTGGATTCCTGTCACCAAGCTGGGCTGGCTGGCCAAAGGCATGAAGATCAAATCCCTGGAGAAAATTTATCTTTTTTTCCTTATCCATCAGGGAGTCTGAGATTATTGACTTTTTCCTGGGTACATCCCTCAAGGATGAAGTTCTGAAGATCATACCTGTGCAGAAGCAAACTCATGCTGGCCAGCAGAACAGGTTGAAGGCCTTTGTTGCCATTGGGGATTACAATGGTCATGTTGGCCTGGATGTAAAGTGTTCCAAGGAACTAGCCACTGCCATTCATAGGGCCGTCATCCTGGCCAAGCTCTCCATTGTTCCCACAAGGAGAGGCTAATGGGCAGACAAGATTGGCAAGCCCTACACTGTTCCTTACAAGGTGACTGGCTGCTGTGGCTCTGTGTTGGTACATCTGATTCCTGCCCCCAGAGGCACTGGCATCGTCTCAACCCCTGTGCCTAAAAAGCTGCTGATGATGGCTGATATTGATGACTACTATACCTCTGCTAGGGGCTGCACTGCTACCTTGGGCAACTTTGCTAAGGCCAACTTTGATGCCATCTCCAAGACCTACAGCTATCTGATCCCTGACCTCTGGAAAGAGACTGTGTTCACCAAGTCTCCCTACCAGGAATTCACCGACTATCTTGTGAAAACCCACACCAGAGTCTCTGTCCAGAGGACTCAAGCTCCAGCAGGAGCTACAACATAAAAGGTTTTGACACAAAAATAAAATGAATTAAGTCTGCCAAAAAAGAAAAAGAAAAGAAACTGTCTCATTGCTATTTCTTTCTCATTAAAATTAATAAAATAAAAATAAATGAATTTTTAAAAAACATACTATACACTTTTACAGAAGGACTTGAGTGCCCATAGATTTTGATACCCATAGGGGATCCTAGAATCAATATCCAATGACATTGAAGGACAGTTAACTATTATGTCAAGTAGAAAATTTAATCATAGTACACTCTAAAATCCTCACATATGCTTGTGTCTCTAAGAATATTCTTAAACCTAAGTTAAATATTATGCATGTATGGCATAGTATGAGTAACATTTCTTAAAAGGACACTCAACCAAAATCTCTTCTACTGGCTGGATATGGTCTTGAGAATGCCTTCAAGCAATTAACACCTTTGAAATTAATTGCAGTGGAGTTAGAAGGTCCCCTTCAGAAAACAAAGTCAATAAAACAAGGAAAAAGAGAGTCCCTTAAAAAGGGTGCTCAGTATTGACAGTAACTGAGTTTACACCAGAAGCAGTACATATCAAAAAGACAAGAGTGACATGTATTCCAATTTCCAAATATCTGTGTCAAAATTGTGTAACTGCTTATATCACATTGTATGGAAAGTTATTAGAATATCAATGATGGTCAGAAAATATCATTTCCAAGCTAAGTCAAAGATATTTGATACTCAGAAAGCCAGTGATGATAAGCCCAGTACTTATGTTTTAGAGTAATAGTATCACAAAGCTTTTCTGCTGGAGGGTTGAGAAAGTAAGTTAACAGACCGACAATTGGAGAAAAAGAAGGGCTATAAGGATAGCCAATATTCTGGACCTAGCCCTTCAAGGTCAATAAAGACCCAGGATATAAGAGAACCTGTGCTGTAATATCCTATAACTCGGAGGTGTCCCAAATTTCCTGATCAAGGAGATTATGGGACCTCAGAGGAAAGGGATGAATGAACTATAGTGTGTCTAAGGAGAGTCACCCAGAGAAAAACATTCTCTCAGGCTTTCACAGAAAGCAAAATGGCCAAGCAATGGCCGTGACTTGTC